>NEWO01000090.1:1672844-1741247 GCA_003013225.1 Phalaenopsis aphrodite
TATATTCTCAAAATGTTGGAATTTTTTTCTTGGATTACTCCTTTCTGGTTTATTTTTCTATTGACGATTGTTTGATAATCAACACCTTGAGGGTAAGAAAAGATCAACTTTAGGAAATCCATCAAAGTAGTTCTGGTAATTTATGAAAAATGTAATGTCAAATTATTTTAAACTCATTTTGTAAACTAGGAGTTTATTATGTTATGTCATTTTTGTCTTCTTATTGTGGAATGTCTGTCATAGTGATCGTGGAATGTTTTTCATAGATATCATGGAATGTCTGTCATGTATTGTCTGTCATAGATGTTATGGAATATCTATCATAGATATCATGGAATGTCTGTCAGCCATTGATATTATGGAATGTCTATCATAAATATCATGGAATTTCTGTTTGTCATAGATATTATTAAATTTCTGTCATAAATATCATGTATTATCTCTCATAGATATCATGGAATGTATGTCCATCATAGATATTATGGAATGTCTATCATAGATATCATGTATTATCTATAATACATATTTTGAATATCTGTCTGTCATTGATATTATGGATTGTTTTTCATAAATATCATGGAATGTCTATCATAGATATCATGGAATGTCTGTCAGTTAGAGATATTATGGAATTTCTATCATGGAATGTTTGTCAATCATAGATACTATGGATTGTCTGTCACAAATGTCATGGAATTTCTATCATAGATGTTATGAAATGTCTGTCATAGATGTCATGGAATGTCTATCATAGATTTCATGGAATGTCAGTCATGCATGTCATAGAATGTCCATCATGAATGTCAAGAAATGTCTATCTTGAATGTCATGAAATGTCTTTCGTGTATGTCACAGAAGGTCTGTCACAAATGTCATGGATAACTCTAATTATCAAAGAGTTGAAATTAAGTAAGATAGTCCTATCTATCAAAAGATAGAATACCCTGGAATGTCTTGTCATTTTAACTCTTAATGTCAGAGAGTTAAAATTTAGGTAAGATAATCTTATCTGTCAAAGGATAGAATATCTTGGAATGTCTTTTCATTTTAACTCTTAATTTTGAAGAGTTAAATTTTTTTTTGATATAAGCTTATCCGTAAAAAGATAGAATGTCTCGAAATGTTTTGTCATTTTTAACTCTTAATTTTGAAGAGTTAAAATTTGGGTAAGATAATCTTATATGTTTAAAGATAGAAAATCTTAAAATGTCTTATCATTTTAACTCTTAATGTAAAAGAGTTAATATTTTGGTAAGATAATCTTATTTGTTAAAAGATATAATATCTTGGTTTGTAGACATTTTAACTCTTAATGTTGAAGATTTAAAATTAGGGGTAATATAATCTTATATGTCAAAAAATAGAATATCTTGGAATGTCTTGTCATTTTAACTCTTAATGTCGGAGAGTTAAAATTTGGGTAATATAATCTTATCTGTCAAATGATAGAATATCATTGTATGGAGAAGGATTGATTTAATGAGAGATGTGGAGAGAGAAGAGTCCCCAACAGAGTCATCACTCTCTTGATGGCGCCCGATGGGATGGTTTTTGGTGGGGCTCGATTCGGTTCCAATTCCCTTCGTGTTGGATGCGTGTCTTTTTTATTGAAACTAGTTGCCACTGCGTTTATCTATTTTGTTCACCTGATCTCCAATTAAATCATTCTCATGAAACATGTATTGGATTGCAATATTTTAAGAAACAAGGAGAAAAAAAAGAAAGGGTTAAAAAAAGAAAACACGAAAAAAAGAAATCTTGAAAGGATTTTTCATTTTGGTGAACATTATCGAGAAATGCTTTCTCATATAAGGAAAACACATTGAAAATAAATAATCAGAGATTTTAGGTATATCACCTATTTTGAGTTCTTAATTATCTTATAGAAGCAAGCTCCTATAGTTAATTGCATCTTACATAGTTAAAATAGTCTAAGAAAACTTCTGATTGCTGTTAACACTCATTCTCCTAAGAAATGTCAAAGTCAAGGAGAAACATCAAATGTTTTATTCTTAGGGTAATATGTTTCTAAGAATCCAATTCTACCTTAAAGTTTTTTTTTTGTTTTATTTTGTCATGTCATGTCATGTCATTCTTTTTGTTTTTTTTGTCATTTCATGTCGTTTTATTTTGTTTTGTTTATTTTTGTTATGTCATGTCATTTTATTTTATTTCTTTTTTGTTTTTGTCATGTCGTGTTGTTTTTTTTTGTTATGTTGTCTTAAAATTCCACTTCTAAATGTCATCCTACAAAACAAAGTTAACACACCCTATAACATGCAAAGGAAATATAAAGTGAAACTTTGTTTTTATGTCTCATATAACCTGCAAAACAAAACACGATTAGCATTAAATGAATCTTCTAGTTTTGACAGTTTTAATTGGATATTTTTTAGATTTGACAGTCTCCAATAAACCATACAAAACAAAAAACCATAAAAATATTCATATTTACTTAGTCCAAAAAGTGTAAAACAGGACCGGAAAATTCATGTTAGCAACCACAGATTGCGTCGTCCAAGAAATCTTCGTAAATCTGTATATAGATGTTCAAATTGTGTTCGATGATCTTTGTTCATTAGGGTTCAATTTAAGTTTTAAAGTCTTATTCAGATTTTAGGGGTTGTAAAATTTTAGGTTTTTTATGACTTAATAGTCGATTAATTCCTTTTGTCATTTTTGTCATTTTTGTTATTTATTTTTTTTTGGGTTAGACCTAATTGAATTTTAAGTTTGATTAAGCCTAATGTAAGTAAGTCTTAATGGGGTTAATTAGGTTTAATTAGAGTTAGAACTAATTGAGGTTTTAAGTTAATTAAGCCTAAAGTAAGTAAGGCTTAATTGGGTTAATTAAGTCTACTTAAGGTTAGACCAAATTGAGGTTTAAGTTTGATTAAGCTTAATGTAAGTAAGGATTAGTGAAGGTTATATAGCTCTAATTACGGTTAGACCTAATTAAAGTTTAGGTTGATTAAGCCTAATGTAAGTAAGGCTTAATGGTTTATTAGATCTAATTAGGGTTAGACCTATCTAAGGCTTAAGTTAAATAATCCTAATCTAAGTAAGGCCTAATGAAGGTTAATTTTGTCTAATTAGGTTTCGACCTAAATTGGGTTTAAATTTGATTGAGCCTAATGTAAGTAAGGCTTAATGTGGTTAATTAGGTCTAATTAAGGTTAGACCTAATTGAGGTTAAAATTTGATTAAGCTTATAGTCAGTAAGGCTTAATAATTAGGTCTAATTATTGTTAGGCCTAATGGAGGTTTTGGTTAATTAAGCCTGATGTAAGTAAGGCTTAATGTAGTTAATTAACACTACTTAGGGTTAGACTTAATTGAGGTTTAAAGTAATTAATCATAATGTAAGTAAGACTTAATGAGTGTTAATTAGGTCTAATTAGGGTTAGACCTAATTGTGGTTTAAGTTTGATTCAGCATAATATAACTAAGGCTTAATGTGATTACAAATTAAGGTCTAACAAAGTTTAATTAGGTCTAACTTTGGTTTAAATAGGTCTAACTAGGGTTTATGGTGTTAAACCTAATGTGATTAAGGTCTAACAAAGTTTAAATAGGTCTAACTAGGGTTTTAACCTAATTAGGGTTTATGGGATTAAACCTAACATTATTAAGGTCTAAAAAAGTTTAATTAGGTCTAAGTGTGGTTCAGGCCTAATTAGGGTTTGTGGTGTTAAACTTAATGTGATAAAGGTCTAACAAAGTTAAATTAGGTTTAACTCTGGTTTAAACCTAATTAGGGTTTATAATTTTAAACCTAGTGTGATTAAGGTCTAACAAAGTTTAATTAAGTCTAAATATGGTTTATACCTAACAGGGTTTATGGTGTTAAACTTTATGTGGTTAAGGTCTGACAAAGTTTAATTAGGTCTAACTGTCGTTTAGACCTAATTAGGATTTATGGTGTATGGGTTCACTTAGTTTTAACCTAAATGTCTCTGTTTGTTTTTTCTTGGATTCAGATTAAATCAAAGTTAATTAGAATTGAAAGTCATATAACTTTAACTTTGAGTCAATGGGGTCAGACTCAACAGTTTGAGGAGATAAGTGGTCCCTAGGAAGATTCAGGTTTGGACTCATCCTCTGACATAGATCTAAGGATTAAGATCTAGTCAACCTTATATACCTAATGTCCAAGTTTATAGAGATTTAGGTTTTAAAATGTAATTTTAAAATTTACAATTTTAACCCTAGAGGTAGAAATGTCATTTTTAAATTTTCCAATGGCTATGTATGGTCACTTTAGAGTTTAAAATTATCCCTCTAAATATTCTAAACATTTTTAAATTTAATTTCCAATTTCTAATATTTTAATAATTATTTTTAAGAATAATTACAAAATTTGATGGAAAATAGAAAGTTAAATCCTAGGGAATTTTCTTAGTCATGGAAAGATCAGGGATGATTCCAAGGGCTTAAGAGTTAAACCCTAAAACTTTCAGATGTTTTAGAATTATAAATATTTTTTAATAAATAAATTACTCTAGATAGTAATTAATTAATTCAAAAAACCTATTTATCCACTTATCCAACGCGGCGCTGACCCGAACCTCAAACTCATCGAATTTCCACGCGGTCTAGTTTGGTTGGATGCACTTTATACATGGATGACCAACTGACCTACAGTTTAATATGTTTTGTATGAACGGATGAGTGATTCGATCAAATCTTAGCCGTTCATTTCTGATACATAGAGAAGAACAACATTAGTTCATCATCTTCGCAGGCCATTAACCGAAAACCGTCCGATTTCAAACTCTAAAATCTCACTCACTTTTCCATTGATTTGGATGAAATTTCTTCCTACAAGATAATCTCAATGAGGCAAATCAATCAATATGTTTAAACCCTTATGAAGTGATTGTTCTCTTCAATATGTGCAATCCAAGCAAAATTTAGGGTTTTAGGCATACCTGGTTTTGATGAGGTGAGGCCTCATTAAAATTTGATGGGAGCAATCGTTATGTCCTCATGAAGCTTCATGTATGTCCAATTTGAAGTGAAATTGGGCTGGGTTATATCCAAGTGGATACTGCTCTACGGGTTGATCTTGAAATATGTTAGAGCTCATGGGAAGGCTTAATTTTGATTGAGAACTTCTTCGTAGGGATAAGGGATGGTGTTGGAATAGTCAATTTGAGGTTTTAAAGAGTTTTGAGTCAAACCCAAAATATGTCCTGGATCATGAGAGGGATAAGGTCATGCTCATGATTGTCTTAATCATGAGAGGGATAAGGTTTATATGATAGACAAACATTCCATGATATGTATGATAGACATTCCATAATATCTATGATAGACAGTACATGACATCCATGACGAACATTCCATGATATCTATAACAGAAATTCCACAATGAGAAGACAAAAATGACATAAAATAATAAACTCTAAGTTTACAAAACGAGTCTAAGACTATTTTACATTGTACATTTTTCATAAATTACCAAAATTTTATTGATGGATTCCCCGAAAGTTGATCTTTTCCTACCCTCAAGGTTCTGATACATTAAACAATTGTCAATAGAAAAATAATCTAGAAAGGAGTAATTCAAGAAAAAATTCCAACATTTTGAAATATATATATATATATATATATATATATATATATGATGGAGGTGGCGGCTGGCTTGGTGGTAGCTCTGCTAGGGTTTCCATGGACTGTCTATGGTTTGTGGGGATCTCTAACCCTTCTCTGCTCCCTATTTTCGCTCTCCTTGTGTTTTCTTTTATCCTTGGAAGCTTCTTCTCTTGGTTTTCTGCTTCCTGGGAACTTTAATCTTTCAAGTTGTTGTCGAGGAACTTTTCCATTGATGTGGAGTGCTGATGGTTGAACAAAGCAATGTGGATTTGAACACAATATTCAATGGGCAAAGGCTATATTTGCTGATGTTGTCAGAAAAGGCTTTGACCCTATTAAAAATTTTGATAACTTGGTTTTTCATCCAAGATACCATGAGGTGGCTGACTCAATCATTAAGCCTTTGAGCAGGAAGAGTAGAAAAATGGCCATTTTTTATAATGAGGAGGATATCCAAAGCTTGATTGAGAATTGCAAATTCACTCTCATAGGCAAATTTCAGTTAGGTCATCCAAAAATGGAAGCCATAAAGAAGTTCTTTGATGGCATTAAACTTAAAGGAGCTTGGAGATTTGGCCTCATTGATGGAAGACACATTCAAATCAACTTAACAAAAGAAGAAGATTATGCCAGAGTCTTTTCTAAGCAAGTTTCACAGATTGAAGGCAGCACTATGAAGATTCTAAAGTCCACTCAATTTGATCCTAGCAAGGAACTCCCAATAGTTCCTATATAGTTTAAAATTCCAGGATTAAAGTTTCATTTTTTCAATCATAAAGTGTTGTTTAATATTAGACAGGCTTTGGGTAAACCCCTAAAATTGGATGTTCCAACTAGACCATTAGTAGTCAGAATCCTAGTGGAAAGGGACCTATCTCTCCCAGCAGTTGACGAAATATGGTTGGGTACTAGCATAATGGTTATTGGCAAAAAATCATTGTTGAACAAAAGCCTTACTATTGCTTCCACTGTTGTATGTTTGGGCACACAGATAATAAGTGTTTTAAACTACACCCTCATCTCAGGAACACTAATCAAGGGTCCCAAATGATGTTGATCTGCCTCTGACACCTTTGGTGGAGCTTGTGAGGGAAAGGGCAATTACTGCTGAGAGTTATGATCATATCAATTTTGGGTATAATGCCAAAGGTCCTAAAGAAATTTACCAGAACACTAATACTTCTTTGGTTGTTGAGACTGAAAAGTACAGCCATGGCTAGTCACAGATAATTTTTCCAAGGATGAAGCTGGCTCCTCATGAAGTCATCAAGAACCATTAGTTGTACAGGTCACAGCTAGTGTAGCAACTGCCCAGGAAACTTTTGTTTTTGAGCCCCAGAGTTCTCAGCTAGATGTTTGTGAGGTTGTTCATAAGGACTATCATGTGGACTCTACCTTAGTTGAAGTATTACATACTGCTTTGGTAGATGAATGGCAAACCCAAAAAATAAGAAAAAAGAAAAAGGGTAACCAGAAATTAACCAGTGTGAAGGGAGGAACATACTCACTCAGAGACAGAAAAACTCATATGGAAACAAAGAAGGCCATGACAAGTTCTAGAAGGATGGGTAAATCCATCTCCTTTGGATGATGAACCTTTTGTGTTGGAATGTTAGGAGATTGGCACATCCTAAATCCCTTAACAGACTTATTGCTTTGAATAGGATGTATAAGTTTTGGTTTGTGGTTATTTTGGAGCCTATGGTTTCCAAAAACTCCTAGAAAATCCTTAGAAAATTTTCCAGCTTCTCTCATTTTGCAAATATAAATAATAAAATTTAGGTACTCCATAGACAGGAAGTTATGTGTCAAATTTTGTGGGATCATCCACAATTCCTTCACATCAAGTTTATGTTTGGGGGTCAGGAGGGACTGACCACTTTTGTTTATGTTGGAAGCTCTTCAAGGGCCAAATTGGAGCTGTGGGAGAGCATTCATGTTATTAGTAGTTCCTGCAATTTATTATGGCTGGTGGGTGGACATTCCAATTCCATTTCTGCCCCTACTGAAAAACTAGGAGGTAATCCACCTGATACTAAATCTATGAACTGCTTCAATGATAATATTAACTTGGCTGGCTTATTTGATCTTGGCTTTACCGGACCCAAGTTTACTTGGAGGAGAGGAACTTTATGGGAAAGATTGGATAGAATCCTTATTAACTTTCTTTGTTTAAATGAATTTTTACATACTTCTGTTCAACACCTTAGCATGACAGGATCAGATCATATGCCCTTACTTATCACTATTTCTGCATCTTCAATCAAGCATAAGTCTAGCTTTAGATATCTCAAGATGTGGTCTTCTCACTAAGATTTTCTTAATCAAATCACTTTGGGGTGGAGAGATTGTCACCGCTCTAATCCTCTGATTAAACTATGGATGTTGCAAAAGAAGATTGCCAAACAACTGTCAATATGGAACTGGACTATGGTGGGGGATATTAATTTAAAAGTAAAGGAGGCTGAAAAGAAAGTGAATGATATGGAGTCCAGGCTGGAAAACAATCCTGATACTGAAAAGGATTTAATGCTGGCTAATGAAAAGCTGATGAATGTAATTAGTATGTAGGAGGAATTTTATGCTCAAAAGGCTGCTAAGGCCAGATTCTAGGAAGGGGACAAAAACTCTAAGTACTTTCAGGCTTGCATCAACTATAAGAGGAAATGCAACGCCATTCATAAGATTAGAGATCTCTCAGGGCACTGGATTCAATCTGAAGACTTAATTGATGCTAGTGCTATTCATTATTTTCAAACTCTATTTACTCAATCTCCAGTCATCAGGCTTCCAATTCAGTAAGACCTATTTGATCAGAGTTACATAAGAAACTTGGACTTGGCTTCTATCAGTGGGGAATTGGAAATTTAGGCAGCCCTGACCTCCATTGACAGCTCTAAAGTGGCAGACCCAGATGGATTCTCAGCATCTTTCTATAAGAAAGCATGGAAGATCATTAAAGGGGATATTATTGAGGCAGTACAAAGCTTTTTCAGAGGGATGGATTTGCCTAACTATTTTAAATGCTCTACCATTACCTTAATTCCCAAAAACAACTCCAAGCTCTTTTTGGGACCAGTTCAGGCCTATCAGTCTTACTAATGTGGTGTCTAAAATTGTTAGCAAGGTGATTTCCCATAGATTGCAGCCTCATTTACATCATCTCATCAGTGAAAATCAATCAGTTTTTGTTCAAGGGAGAAGCATAATGGAGAACGTTCTCTTGTCTCAAGAATTAGTCTTGGATTTGGAGAAACAGTGTAGAGGACGAAATCTTATTTTCAAACTTGATATCCAAAAGGCTTATGATACCATACATTGGGGATTCATTGAGGAGGTTCTATCTGCAAGGGGATTCTCTCAATCCTTTATTTTCTTAATCCATAGGTGGCTTAATAACAATTATCATTCTATTTTCATTAATTGGAAGTCTCAAGGCTTCTTCACAGCCTCTAGAGGCATCAAGGAAGGTGACCCCTTATCCCCTACTATGTTCATACTTGCTTTTGATTACTTGTCTAGACTGTTGAATCAATTAATGGCCAAAGCTCTTCACTACTATATAGCCACATATCTAACATTGTTGTTAACCATTTAGCCTTTGTTGGTGATATTATTATATTTGTCAAAGCTACTAAACCTGCTGTTAATTTGCTTTTCCAATGTCTAGAAAATTTTCAAGAATGCTCTGGAATGAAATTTCATAAACAGAAATGCCAAGCTGTGTTCAATAAAAGTGTGAAACCATATATCAAGCATTGGATTTCAGATCTTACTGGTTTTTTCTCTAATTCTCTTCCCCTGAAATACTTGGGGACTTTATTGCTCAAACGGAGGATAAGGCAAGTCCAATTTGATGATATTATCCTAAAAGTCCAAGACAAACTCAACAACTGGTCTAACACTTTCCTCTTTAATGGGGGAAGAATTACCCTCCTCAAAAGTATTTTGGCTGCCCTTCCATCTTATATATCACAGGTATCTATTATGAAGTAATCCATCCAAACTACTCTTGAAAGAACTTTTAATAGATTCCTTTGGGCAAGTAAGAGAAAGCAGGTGCATTGATTGAGATGGCAAAAAGTTTGTGGCAGTGCTAAAGCAGGTGGGTTGGGGTTTAAAAGCTTCCAGCAGATTACCTAAACTAACTTCTGTAAACTCTAGGTTATGTTTAGAGCACAAAATTCCATTTGGGCTAAATTTTTGAAAGGAAAGTATTATAAAGATCTGCATCCTTCTCTTGTGACTAATAGATTGGGGGATTCAAGAACGTGGAAAAACATGCTGAAGATGAGATCTAAGGCTGAACAACTATTCATTTTGGATATAAGGGAAGGGAAACTCAATGTATGGCTGGATAATTGGACTGGAGAAGGCATTATCACTCCATTATCTGGTTCTCAATTCAGCCCTACAACATAGGTGGCTGACCTTTGGTCTGATGGTGAATGGAACCAACAAGCTCTTCAGAACATCCTTGATAATAGAATACACAATATAGTCCTAAAAAAAACTATTGATAGATCCATGAAAGATAAACTTATTGTGAAGAGGAAGGTTTCTTAGGATTTTTCCGCTTCCATAGCTAATTTATGCTTTCCTCAACAGGAGGTTTCCTGGGGCAAAGGTGCTTGGAGCAAGTTCCTTTCTCCTTATATGGCCTTCTTCTCCTGAAGCTTATTCTATGGTTTTATTTCCATTGATGATATTTTAAAACTAAAAGGCTTGAGAGGCCCCTCCAGATGCAGCCTGTGTAAAACTAAAGAGGAATCCCTCCACCATTTTTTTTTCAAATGCTCCAATGTTCAGCATGTCTGGAACCTCTTGTTACCTAAACTAACACTAAATACTATTCAATTATCCTGGCATGATTTTTACCTAAGTTGGGAAGATTGGAAGGCTCAATCTCTCCCTCATATCTCTTGCATTATTGCTTGGTTTGTTTGGATGGCTAGAAATAAGCTGAAAAAATCATGAAGCCCAAGTGGATGCCACTGTCATTGCTACTAATTGCTACAACTATTTACAGAAACTGTATTGTCACATGAAACTTCCTAAAATCGTATGCACAACCTCCCTCAAGTATTCAAGGAAAATATAACTTATTCATGTTCATTGGAGCTGCCCTCCTAAGGGTTGGGTCAAAGTCAACACTGATGGAAGCTTCATTGCTCCTAAAGCATGAGTTGGTGGGCTTTTCAGAAATGACAGTGGGGAATGTTTACTCTATTTTTTGTCTCCTGTCAGGGCTGAGGACCCTTTGGAAGCTGAAGCTCAAGTTGTTTATTGAGTAGTGTATATGACCAAAAATTGTAGCTGTAACCAATTAATGGGTGAAACTAACTTAATGACTTTAATCAACATTCTTTATGGGAGGATATCTACTGCTTGGTATCTGATTAATTGGATCACTGGCATACAATCTTTGAGCATGGAGATTAGGCTGTCATTTTCTCATACATATAGCGAGTGTAATAGACCTGCTCATTGGCTTGCTAAGGTTGGCCTCCACTCTCAGAGTCCCTTCATAGATACTTGTACCACTCCTTTAGATTTACTGTTGAAAGAAGATCTTGTTGATCTACCTTTCATAAGAGTTCCATCTCTTTAACTTTTGGGAAGTGCCTTGTTTGCCTTCCATTTTGTATCTCTTTTATTTAATGAACTAGGAGCCTAGTCTCCTTTTATTATATATATATATATATATATATATATATATATATATATATATATATATATATATATATATATATATATATATATATATATATATATATATATATATATATATATATATATATATGGATTATTTTTGCATTTTATGGGTCTTACTTTGGCTTATTTGGATTGTACTTTCATGCTTTTGATGAAGATGGTTTCCGAGTGTATTATTGGCCTTCCTTTTTGGTGTTTTACGTAGAATGGCTATTTATTTCTTCTTACTATATTTCAAGAGAGGGATGCTTGGTTTTAGACTTTTATTGGCAGATCTTATTGCTCTATGATTGAGCAGTTTTATTGCTTCTTCTTTCTTTGATATGGTAATTGGTTTCTCAATTTTGGGCCTATCATGAGGCTATTTTCAGACAATAAATCATCTGTTATTTTTCTAAAGCATACTATGCAAAACGAGTTTCCTGGTTACATTTTTAAATTTTCCCTAAATGGAGATTGTAGTGGTTTATTTTTATGGCTGCATATTCATGAGTGTGATAAAGCATGGGCAATGATTTTTAATTTCACTAGTAGGATTTTGATGATGGCTTTTGGCATGATGGGTAATTATTTGCGTTTGATAAATGGTTTAATGGTTGGACTTTCTTTCTTGTTTACCATAAATTAGTGGTTCTTCTATCTGATAACATTTCACAATCATTTCAAGTTGCTTGCAATTTTTCCTGAAACTTTCTCGTGGTGGCCTTATGCATCTAGCGACACATCTTACATCCATAAAACCTTCGATGTTATTTTTTTGAAGTTTCTTGACAATTGGAGGCTTACGGTTTATGACATTTTTGCATGGTCTATTGGATATCTTTTTGACACTACCCAAAAACCTTACTTTTTCTTCATTGATATATGTGGTGGTAGCACATTTACTTTTATGAATGGTTATAGGTGGATTGCCTCTTTTTGGGCCTTGAGCAATTTTTTGAAACTTTATAGCTTCACATTGACCAGCTTGATGATGGAATGCATTTTTCTTTATAATTTTGTCACTATGATGATCATAGTTTTGTGTGGCTTGTTTCATATAAAAATTCATGATGGAATGTTGATCGTGGTTAACAGTTATGATGGGTGGTTTTTGGTGTGGAAAGGGGAAATTTTGGTGGAACGTTTATATGAAGCTTGAGTATTTATTAGGTGATAGCATTGCTACTCTCTTGGAAGGATTTTTGGGGCTTGTTTCTCTCTTGATAGAGCTTCAACTATTATTTGAAGCTCTATCACTTGGCTAGCTTCAGTGTGTGGAGTGGTTTATTTGTTTTATTTCTGATATTAAGCTTGGCATAGCTTCTTTGACTAATTACTGTGAAAGCCACTTTTTTTGGCATATTTGTGTGGCTTGTTGTAAAATTTTGGAGAAATTACTGGCAGTATTTTCTGTGGCTTGTGGTGATTTATTGGTGGAAACATTGATGGAGGTATATTGAGTCTTTGCAGTTTAAAGCCATTAGATCCTTCTACCAGATTTTTCGTTGGCTGTCCGATTACAGGATTAATGCTCATAGTTTTGAGGCTCATGATATATTATCTCTGAATATGCTATATAATTGGAGGCAGTTAGCTCGCATTGGTTATCGTGATGTCTCCCAGGAAACTCTTATTTTTTATATCCCTCAGTTTCATAGTACATTGACAACAAGATCTTTTTGGACTTTTGCAACTATTGATTTAATGCTTCACTTTCTTGTTACTTTTAACTCTTATAACAGGCTTGATCTTTTGGTGAAAAGCTTTATTATCTTTTCTACACTGAAGTTGTTCTTGGAAGATTACGAAGCTACTCTCTTTCATTTTGACTGGATTTCGGATACGGCTCAGGAGTTTTTGGCCTTATGTTTCACACAACTTATTTTGCACTTTCTTTACATGTTTATAAAGGGTATACTGCAATTGTTTGGTATATGTTCTGTTGGGACACATAAATGTATTTTTGAAAGTGGTTACGTTAAAATTTCTTTTATAAGCTTTTTGCGTAGAGTTGTAATGTGGATGCAGGATCCCTTAGGACTTACTGTATTTTTATTTCTTTTAGAAGGGATCCTCTTTCCCTCCCCCTTTTTGTACCCTTCTTCTTTAATTAACTTGTAAGGAGCCTTGAGATGCTCTTTTAATCATATATATATATATATATATATATATATATATATATATATATATATATATATATATATATATATATACATATATATATTATTTCAAGGGAAATAAAATTAATGCTTTAATAACTCTGTCCTTTTCTTTAATAAATCTTCGGATTGGGTCTGAATTAAATTTCAAATATAAATCAGTATGACCAAAATAAAAAAATTGACTAAGGCTATTATGAGCCTTTTAATCTCATGCGATATGATTGGGTCTTAGCTTTTGAGTGAGTTATAATATCTTTGAATTTGTCTTAAATGGTATTTGAGAATTTTTAATTAAGGAAGTTTGGACTTTCAAGACCATTAAAATATGTTCCACCTTATATAGTAATTCCTTGAGAAGAAGCTTGAGGTGAGCATAAAATAAAAAAATTTTTCTTGAATTCGGACATTCAAAATCTTTTAATGAAATATGCTCCACCTGATATAGCAATTCCTTATAAATATGCTTGAGGTGAGGATGAAATAAAAAATTTGTGTTTGAATTCAAACACTCAAAACCCTTATAATATGCTCCCTTAGATATAGTAATTCCTTGTGAAGAAGCTTGAGGTGAGTATGAAATCAAAAATAGGTGTCCAAACTCTCCCGTAATTGATAAAGCTTGAAAAATTGTCTTAAGAAAATTCCTTCCAATATTATATTCAGGAGAAAATTAAGTGAACTTTCCTTTTGTTTGGCAATTAATTGGCTTAGAAATATCTTTTGAAAATAGTAATATTTTTATCATACAATCAAAATTTTGAAATCTGCCTAGTCCCAGCAAGAGCGAACTAAGGTAAAAGATCATGTTATTAGAAAACCAATTGAAACTTTACTCTGGAGTCATATCTTTCAATATCTAGAAGATTCAACTCTAATCTCAATTCATTAACATCAAAATGATTTTTGAAAGACAATCCGAAGAACCATGACAAAAATAGTGGGAGGGCTAGTATGTAGTTGAAAAGACATATTCGAGAGGATCCTATCAGTTGATCGATTGTCAAGGAAAAATAGTTTTACACCAATCAACAGGGGGTATTTGAAAAAATATTATGTGACATAAAAATACTGACTCATTTCTAAATGGGGAAACAAACGACCAAAACAAAAATAACATCAACTAAACTTCATGAAACAAGATAAAATTGAATCTCAATCGTCACACAAACTAAATGAAAAACATGGAAAAAAAGTAATATCCTTCAGGATTCCTAAGCCCAACAAACTTTAAGATTTAAAAATAACTCAATAAACTCTGTGTTTTCTACACATACTAACCTGCTACTGGATGTAAGACCTTTTTAATAGGGAGTTATGGCTTTCTCATAGCTTTCTTATTTTCCTAATAGTTAGGATATCAGTCCCTTGTTATTCCTTTCTAATGAAAAGGGAACTTGACATTTGGCATCTTTGAGAGATGGTATAAAGCATCCTTTAATATTATAAGGTATCCACTCTCTCTCATGCTATTGGATGTAAGACCTTCCTGACATGGAGTTATGGCTTTCCTCTAGCTTGCCTGTTTTCCTCATAATTAGGATATCAGTCCCCCGATATTCCTTTTTAAGGAAATAGGAATTTGACATTTGACATCTTTGAGAGATGGTATAAAGCCTCCTTTAATGGTATATGGTATCCACTCTCTCTCTCTCTCCTGCTATTGGATGTAAGACCTTCCTAACACAAAGATATTGCTTTCTTATAGTTATTTCTTTGAGATAGGAGGTAATTCACATAACATTCCTTCTTAAAATTGCCAGACATTGATATTAGACATCTTTGGATAATATTATAAGACTTCCTTAAATGAATTATAGCTTCTACTCTCTTTCTAACTATTGGATGTAAGACCTTCCTGCCACGGAGATATGTCTTTCCTGTAGTTATATATTTGAGATAGGATGTATGTTGCTTAGCATTCGTTCTAAATTATGATAGACATTGACATTTGAAATCTTTGGATGGTAGTGTAAGACCTCCTTAAAAGGATTACAACATCTACTCTCTTTCTAACTAATGAATGTAAGACCTTCCTCACATGGGGATTATAGTTATTTCTATGAGATAGCATGTAAGTCGCATAGCATTCTTTCTCAAAATTGACAAAAATTGACATTTAACATCGTTGGATAGTATTATAAGACCTCCTTAAATGAATTATGGAACCTACTCTATTTTTATCTATTGGATGTATGTCTTTCTTGCAAGGAGATATGATTTTTCTATAGTTATTTATTTGATATAGGATGTAAATCACGTAGAATTCCTTCTAAAAATTGATAGTCATTGACATTTAACATATTTAGATAGTAATATAAGACCTCCTTAAATGGATTATAACATCTGCTCACTTTCTAGCAATTGGATTGAAGACCTTCCATACACGGAGATATCGCTTTCCTATATTTATTTCCTTGAGATATGATGTAAGTTGCTTAGGATTTCTTCTCAAAACCAAAAGAAATTAGTATTTAACATCTCTGACTAGTAGTATAAGAACTCCTTAAATATATTATGACATCTACTCTCTTTCTAACTATTGGATGTAAGACCTTCCAAACAAGGAGATATAGCTTTCTTATAGTTATTCCTTTGGGATAAAATGTAAGTCGCATAGCATTCCTTCCTATAACTGACAAATATCAACATTTAACATCTTTGGATTGTAGTATAAGACCTCCTTAAATTGATTATGGCATTTACTCTCTTTCTAACTATTGGATGTAAGACCTTTCTGACACGGAGATATGGCTTTCCTATAGTTATTTCTTTGAGATAGGATGTAATTCACAAAACATTCCTTTTCAAAACCTAAATACACTGACATTTTACATCTTTGAGTAGTATAAGACCTCCTTAAATGGATTATTACATTTATTCTCTTTCTAACTATTGGATGTAAGACCTTCCTGACACTGAGGTATAGCTTTCCTTTAGTTTTTTTCTTTGAGATAGGATGTCAGTCGCATAACAATCCTTCTCAAAACCGACAGACACCGACATTATACATCTTTTAGCTGTATTATAAGACCTCCTTAATTGGATTATGACATATACTCTCTTTCTAACTATTTTATACATGACCTTTCTGACACGGAGATATAGCTTTCCTTCTCAAAACTAACAGATACCGACATTTGACATCTTTAGAAGGTAGTGTAATACCTCCTTAAATAAATTATGACATCTACTCTCTTTTGGCTATCAGATGTAAGACTGTCCTCACACAGAATCATGACAGTCTATTAACTTCTTTTTTTGTAATAGGATGTAAGCCAAATAGCATTCCTCTTCGAGAACCGACATTCAATATCTTTGAGAAATGATATAATACTTCATTCAAAGGAACATGACAGTCATCTTCTCTTTTTGTGTAGGATATAAGACCTTCCCAATAAGTAACTATGGCCTTGTCTTAATATATTTTATGACTTCTTCATATATCTTGACAGTCCTACCTTTCGAGAGTCTTTGAAAATCAAAGGATAAATTACCTCACACTATACCATCATATTCTTCTTTTCAAAACTATCGACAAAGTCATAATTTCAATTAGGTGATATAGACCATTTCATTCAACACTAATGTGTATCAAAAATGAACTGCTAGGATCTAATTGGATCACTCGTGCGTTCATATGAAACATACTAAATTGCGGGTCTCGTTGTCATACATGTGTAAAGTGCATGAAACTGAGCCACGACGCATGGAAATTTGATGAGTTCGAGGTTCAAGCCAGCGCCGCATCGGATAAGTGGATAAATAGGTTTTTTTAAAGTAATTAATTCCAGAAAATATCTAAAACTTCAAAAATTCATTTTTTACATAGAAAAATCACTAAAATTTGACAAAAATACCTCTGAATTCAGAAAAAATGAGGAGAACATTACAAAAGTGAAATCAAAATTTAATTAGTTAAATTTAATAATTAATTAATTAATTACTCTTTGGAGTAATTTAATTATTCAAAATTATTTATAATTCCAACAATTCAAAAAATTTTAGGGATTAACCTTTAAGCCCATAGAAACATCCTCTGATTTTTCCAAAGCTATGAAATTCCCTAGGGTTTAACTTTCTAATTTCTATCAAATTTTGTAATTATTTTTTAAAAGAATTATTAAAATTTAATAAATTGTAAATTATATTTAAAAGTGGTTAAAATATTTAGATGCAAAATTTTAAACTCTAAAGTGACAATATCTAGCCATTGGTAAATTTAAATATGACATTTCTACCTCTAGTATCAAAATTATAGAATTAAAAAAATAAACTTTAAACCCTAAATCTACTTAAACTCGGACATTAGATATATAAGGTTGACCAGATCTTAATCCTTAAATCAAAGTCAGAGGATGAGACCAAACCCTAACCTACATAGGGACCACTTATCTCCTCAAACGCCTGAGTCTGACCTCATAGACTCAAAATTAAAATGATATAACCTTTAAGTCTTAATAACTTAAATATAATTTGAATCCAAGACAAATCAAACGGAGACATTTAGGTTCAATCTAAGTGAACCCATACACCATAAATCCTAATTAGGTCTAAACCCGAGTTAGACCTAATTAAACTTGTCTAACCTTAATCGCATTAGGTTTAACACGATAAACCCTAATTAGGTCTAAACCACTGTTTGACCAAATTAAAATTTGTTAGACCTTAATCACAATAGGTTTAACACAATAAGCCTTAGTTAGGTATAAACCACAGTTAAACCTTAATCACATTAAGCTTAACACCATAAACCCTAATTAGCCTAAACAACAGTTTGACCTACTTAAACATTGTTAGACCTTAATCACATTAGGTTTAACACCATAAACCCTAATTAGGTCTAAACCATAGTTAGACCTATTTAAACTTTGTTAAACATTATTCACATTAGGTTTAACACCATAAACCTTAATTAGCTTTAAACCACAATTATACCAAATTAAACTTTGTTAGACATTAATCACATTAGGTTTAATAATAAAAATGTCAATTAGTTCTAACCCTAATTAGACCTAATTTAATCACATTAAGACTTACTTACATTAGGGGATGTCATGGATCTTGAGGAGAACCTCGATGACTGCCCAAACTATCATATGGTTTGGCTTAAGTTTCAAGAGAAAAATTATTTAAACATTACATCCTACAAATAGCCTAAAAAATTAGGCATTACATTTATGCGAGACAGTCACACAAATATCCTAAAAGATGTGAGGGTTTAGGTCATGATGAACGTAAACCTTGGAATCCTAAAATGAGTTAGTGCTTAAATTGTATAGCAGAGCTATACAAAGGCATAAACATGAGTTGAGGATTTATGTCGCACTAGGCGGACAACCTCGAAATCCAATGGCTTATTGTTAAATTCTAAGAAAAGATGTGTCGTTGTAGATCCTCATGCTATTGTAGAAGGTTGCACATGGAGTTAGCTCCAAGCTCCTCGACGAAGTAGCAGTCCTAAAGTCTAAGGTTTAAATAATTAAATAATAAGTTTAAAGTTCAATCATGGGTAAGGGGGGTTAAAGATGATTAGAGCGACACCAGTTAGGATCCCACGGTTCTCTCATTCCAGTATCACTATTCTCTTTTGAATTTAATTACCTTAAAGAAGTTGTTACACTTATTTACACCAAGGAGATCTTGTTAGCAGCCATCGGTTGTCCCCTCTAAGGAACTCCTATAAATTCAAAAAGTTGCTTTAAGTTTAGTGACATTTCAAAGGATTTATGGTTACCTTTGAAAAAATTGTTTTAGATTTTTGAAATGTTGATTAAGTTTTGAAAATGATTTTGATTCTTGCAAGTAAAGTAAGGTGCACAACAAGGTAGTTATAATATTTTACACTATTAGAAGATTGCAAAAAGTAAAATGAAAGAAATTAAATAGCACTGTAAAAGCGTACTTGTCATCTTCTCGGCATTCCCAGTGAAAGATTAGCTTTTGCAGCATGTATGTAATTTTGCTGGAAATTTAAATAAATCACAAGAGTAGATGAAGGCAAAGTTTCTGAACCCTCAAACCATGACTCAGTGAGTCCCAAAAGATCTTAGTGGATAATTTTCTAGAACAAAAATATAATAAGTTCAATCTCACTTCAAAATATCCAAGAGATTCTAAAATCTTTAGGCCATAAACCTGAACAACTTTTTAAAATCCCTTGAAATGTTTCAAGTTCATTTTGAACTTATCGTAATGTTCCATTAATCATCCCAAGGTTGAATTAAACTTACCCCATTACTCAGTGAACCTTGATATTTTAATTATCTCATAAATGATAATCACTTAACATTGCATTTGCCAATTATATTAATGGGTACCCAAAGGGAAAGTCCAAAGTCATTAAGGATTTTAATGCCCAGAGTTAAAGTAGGGCCTCAAGTGTTTGAAAGTGTTTATAAATTAATTATATTCATCTTTTTTAATCCCAATTAAGACAATTCTTACATATCAATCCTAGTTCACTATTAGGCCCCCTTTATTTCATTTTTTTAAAGTAAGTTTAAGATAATTAAATATTAAAATAGGATTTCAATTCTCATTAATATATGTTTTAGTATCTAATCACCTATTGGTGGGCCTTAAATGAGTAAATTACTATCTTCATAGCTTAAGCCTGTTACTTTAGGATCATCTTATTGAATTGACTTCCAAGTTTTTATGAA
Source organism: Phalaenopsis aphrodite (assembly GCA_003013225.1). Taxonomy (NCBI): domain Eukaryota; kingdom Viridiplantae; phylum Streptophyta; class Magnoliopsida; order Asparagales; family Orchidaceae; genus Phalaenopsis; species Phalaenopsis aphrodite. The sequence continues at coordinate 1,692,964 of NEWO01000090.1, forward strand.
TAGCAAAGTTACAACTATACCCTTATCATGAAATGGTGACAATTTGATTTCTACTGCTTAACCCATTATGTTTCAATCACCCATTAGATTTTACTATAATCAATATTACCCATTAAACCTTTGATTAATCCTAGAATTCCTTTGGGGCTCCCTATCTTATAACTTATCAAATAAAACTCCAGTGACCTTGAAATTTCAATGGGAACTCAATCATGAGTTAATTAAAATATCAGAGGAGAACATGTGGTCTTTTATATTTTTATTTAATATATATAATTATTTAATTCAAAAATAAGATTTTTCAATCTTATTTTATTTAACTAATAAAAATAAGATTTTTGTCATGGGAGAATTATTAAAAGTTCACTAAGATCAGAGGAACACTTAGACAAAATTCAATGATTTGTTAACTTATATTTTAAAATTTATAGTGATTATTTAAATGTAAAAAATATTTTAATTTTGAAAATTACCTTTTAGATTTTTAATAAATCTCCCTAAGTTCAGGAAACTCAGAGAAACAATTTCATATTTTTGTGACCTTTAATTTATTTATTTCAATTATTTTAAAGAAAATTATGGAAAATACATTCGTAGCCTTTAAAAATTTATTTTTAACTTAGATAAATTAAGAAAAGTATTATAATGAGTCCAATGTGACTAGGAAGTAACTAGGAACATTTTGAACCATTTTTGTATCTCTGAAATTTTTAAATTTATTTAATTATTTATAATTATCTTTAATTCAAAATATAGCTAAAAAATGAACTATTTATTAATTTTTCCTAAGCGCTCCTGATCACAAGGAACTTAGAAAACTATTTTTCATAATTTTAATAAGAATATTTAATTTAATATAATTATTTTTGTACAAAAATGCAATTTTTTTTAGAAAATCAACTTTAGTGCTTTAACTTACTCAAATAAATTTCAAATTTTTATACTGAGTCAACATGATTTTCCTACACAATGTGTAATTAATTTTATTAATTTCTAAATAACATTTAATTCAAATAAAGTAATACAAGTCATAAGCATATAATAAATTATAAAATTATAAAAAAATATCCAAACCATTCTAATATTTTTCCTAAGCTTCTCTAACCACAGAAAACCTACTAAATCTCATCCCATAATTTTCCAAGTGGTATTTTAGTCTACATAAATATTCTAAGCCAAAATAGCCATCCAAGCTTGTTAATTAGGGTTACAAGCATCGAGATGCTCGCTCACCTTAGAAAAGTCAGAGATCATCCCCTCTGTCATGTGGAATGACCCCCAAAGTTTCAAGCTATAGTTGATAATATTTAATCAATTGAAATTAAAATACCTCAGAAACTATTTAGTTAATTAAAAATCAGAGAGTCATAAAAAAATTTTATTTTTGTTTCACATTATTAACCTCTGTTCATTGAGCAGGAAAGTATTTTTATTTTATTTTTGTAATTTTTCTATGCAAATCTATAAATTTTTGAAGTTCTCACAATCAATTAAATCATAAAATCTCAATTTTTTTACTTAATCATGTCAGTGCCAACTCATACTACGGCGACTCCAAAAGACCACACGGCACTTCGCCATTTGACATCGCCACTTGACTTAGCTGCCACACATCCAGTTGTATTGCTTCATCCGTTCATCTAGTGCAATCAAGAGCGTTCATTTGATACACACACGATCAGATGACTCCTAGTCATCATCTCCATCTGAACTAGCTTGAAGTCGTCCACACTAAAACCTTAAAACCGTGAGCTAGACTCAACCAAATTGCTTTGGGTTTGTTCCCACACCATCATCTACTCAAGACAAACCTATCATTACAGTCGATCAAGCATGAAATATAGTATATACACATTGAGAAGCAAATTAAGCTCAGACTGAGGGAAGAGTTCAATACCTTTTTCTGAGAGGTGTAGCCTCAATCAGATGGTTGGAGAAGCTTTAGAGGAGTGCAACGAGCCTCCAAATGAATTGTTGGGCTGTGGTGAATTGTCTAGGTATGACTTTGATCAAATTGCTTTTTAGGTACTGGTCTTGAGCTATGTTAGAGGCTCTTTGTGAGGGATCAACTCTTCTCAGTTTAGAGATGGAGTGGGCACAATTAAATTGAGCATGGTGGATTATGGAGGAGTGGAGAAATGTTGTCAGAATTACCTTGGTTTTAAGCTCAAAAATTGAACTCAGGAAGATGGAATTAGGGTTGGAGATTGGCGGGGATGAGTTTATCAAGGTTGTAATGCGGTCTGGTGAGATTTTGGTAGAGTTTTTTTTTACTTTTTGGTTATCCCCTCTATTCATCGAAGTGGCGGAGCTCAGGGCATCATTTTAGGTGCACTTGGCTGTCTATTTGGAGGGCTCAAGAGTGCAGCCAACCAATGGGGATGAGCTACATTAGATTTGAGGAGGGTGGCTCTCGGCTTGGGGTTTTCTAGCCCACTAGGCCTACCAACAGGGCTAGAGGTCTTTCCCATATAAGTTAGGGGTTCCATGAGAGGGTTATTGATAATTAACGCTTAATGGTTAAGGTTGATGGAAAAGATATCTTAGTTGAAGAAAAATCTTGGAAGAGATTCCCTAAATCAAAGGACCATTGGTCTATAGATCATATAGAGTGGGCTAGGTGGGCCTAGACTGGTCATTATAGTCCAAATGGTGGCTGTAGTGGCTTTATTTTGATTAACTTGGTTTGGTTTGGTTAATTTTGGTGCATGGGTTCAATTTTGGGCATTTTGAGTTCAAGTTGAACTAGACTTTGGGTTGAGCTTGGAATGGGTCAAATATATTGAGCAACTTGACTTGGATGATTTTCATGAATATTTTCAAAAAGGTTTGGGGTGGGGTTGAACTAATTTGGAAGCTCAATTCAAAGGATTTTGGCTCATGGCCATTTTTGGTGTATTTGGGTTAGCCATAGGTTTGGATTGGGCTAGGGCTTTGGTTAGACCCAATTGATGCTTCAAATTGGTCCAAGGGATTTCCATGAGGAGTTTTGAATATGAATTGAGTGAAAATTTTAGGGTCAATTTGGTGGAATTTGGAGTTTGGGGAAAAATTAGGGTGTTTTTGTCCAAATTGACTTTGTGTGAGATTGAGGATTAAAAATGCCAATGAAGGGTTCAATTTAATGTGGAGATGTGTTGTAAAAAGTTTAGAATTCAAATGGATAAAAAAATCATATTTGATTAAAGCCTGAGTTTGTGAGTGTAAGTGGAGGATATTGGCGTGTGTGAAACTGACCAAGGCCATACCACCCAGGGTCCACCCTAGGGCCAAATAGTCATAACGAGGACTCCCTTTGAGCTCCCTCATACTGGCCCCACCTACTAATTGTTAGAGCTTAGAACTAATATGTGGAACTTTAAATTGAGCAAAGAAGAGTTTAGAGTTTCAAATGGTGAAGGTTCCTTTTCTAGTCCTTGAGGAATAGTCAACAAAAAGTCCTATGGCTAGACTCTAAGCTACTAAGGAGGAAACTAGACCTCAACCAAAAGTGAGGTCAATAAATGGACTTTCAATAGGTGTGGTGTGCAAGGCTGACACAACGCACATATTTGTGATGACCAAAGAGATCGATAAAACCAACACGATTGTTTGAGTAAGCACACTCAAAAGAAAACAAAAAAAGAGTAGAAAATTTCCATTAGGAGTAAGCAAGGACTCCTACTGGAAAAAATGAGGGGATTCCAGAAACAACCATTAGGAAAACTGGCAGTCGAGGTGAACATTCGATTTAATTTGATGATTTTAAAAAAAAATTAATTTTTATTTAGATTTTAAAAATTTTAGAGGATAGAATTATGCATGAGGAGACTGAATCAAGGTGTAAAGCACAAAGACATACATCCAACTTAAGAGGTAACAATAGTGTAGAGCACGACAACCTTTAAGGGCATTACGCTGGGAAGGAAAGACTATACCAGTTCGGGCAACCGCTAGGGATATTACGTCAAAACTGGATCTCATCGAAGAATGGTAACCACTAGGGGCATTGTGCCAAACCTCAAGGTGGAAATCAGAATTCAGGTACTGATCCCAAAATGAGGACTGGAATTCAGCTACCAGCCTTGGAAGATGGGAATCAGAAGTCATGTACAGATCTCGAAATGACGACTAGAATTTAGGTACCAGCCTCAAAATATGGGAATCATAATTCAAGTACTGATCCCAAAAATTTCATGAGTGGAGAAAAATTTTCAAATAGAATGTGTAAAAAATGTGGATGGAATCAGAATCCATGCACCAACTCAGAAATTTCATGAATGTGGAAAATTTTTCTAGTGGAATGTGGAAAAGATGTGGATGAAATTAGAATCCTTGCACCAACTCAAAAATTGCATGAATGCAGAAAATTTCTCGGTTAGAATGTGCAAAATATGTGGATAGAATCAAAATCCATGCACCTACTCGAAAATTTCATGAATGCAAAAAAATTCTTAGATAGAATGTGGAAAATATGTTGACAGAATTAGAATCCATGCACCGACCTAGAAATTTCATGAATCCAGGAAATTTCTTAGATAGAATGTGGAAAATATGTGGACGGAATCAAAATCCTTGCACCAACCCTGAAAATTCATGAATGCAGAAAATTTCTCAAATAGAATGTGAAAAATACTGATCCCAAAAGTTTCATGATTGCAAAAATTTTCTTAGATAGAGTATGGAAAATATGTTGATGGAATCAGAGTCCATGCACAGATCCAACAATTTCATGAAAGCAAAAAAATTTCTCGGATAGAATTTGGAAATATGTTGATGGAATCAGAACCCTTACACTGACCAAAAAATTTCATGAATGCAGAAAATTTCTCAAATAAAATGTGTAAAATATGTTGATGGTATTGGAATCCATGCACTGACTTGGAAATTTCATGAATGCAAAAAATTTCTCAGATTGAATGTGGAAAATATGTGGATGGAATCAAAATCCATGCACCAACTCAAAAATTTCAAGATGCGGAAAATTTCTTGGATAGAATGTAGAAAATATGTTTGCGGAATTGGATTCCCTGCACCAACCCAGAAATTTCATGAATGCAAAAAATTTCTCAGATAGAATGTGCAAAATTTGTGGACGGAATCAGAATCCATGCACTGACCCAGAAATTTCATTGGAATCAGAATTCAGGTACTGACCCAGAGTGTTGAGATTGCTGAGAAGGGAATCTGATTGAAGACTATCTAGAATGCTGAAATTTCATGAATATCGAGATTTGCAGAAATTTACTGAGATTTTGTGAGGAGTGTGACATTCTGTGGGGAATTGTGACAAATTTTTGCAGATAATGACATTTGTGTTATGAAAGCAGAAAGTGTGGAACGTAGAATTCGAATGGAATTAAATTATAAAATTTATCATATTTCTTGTTATCTTAATCATTGTTTAATGATCAGAATTTTTTTTTTCAAATTTAATCTCTATTGATTGATTTTTCAAAAAAAATTAATTTTATTATTAGACTTTTGTTGTATCATCCTTCATTCTTTATAATTGAAATCTGAATGAAACTTGATTAAATAGTTTCAAATGTGTGTTACAAGTTGAACGCATGCTGAAGCTGTCAAAAGAGAACATGTTAAATACATTTTGAAGCATCAAATGATGAGTACATATCAAATACTGAATACATCTGGAACATTACATATCATATCTACCATATCATGATGTAGTACAAAAAGTGACAAGAACTATCTATCTTCCCTCTGTGTCAAGCTAATGATCAACTTCTAAGCCATGCTCCAAGGAAATAATTCCTTTTGCATGCACCTAGAGGCACAACTAACTCATGGCTCGTATAGGCAAAATCCATGAGGTATCTCGCTGTCATCTATTCTTCTTAGCGTAACAGAAACTCTACAGTGCCGCACACCTGGGATGCAGCTCTTTGCCAAATCTGCTCTGTTTTCTTTTGAAATTTAAACTGATCCCACCGGCTGAATAATTTTAAAAGATCCTTAAAATTCTCCAAGGCCAACTATATCAATTTCTTTCCCAAAAAAAATATTACTCTTGCACGTAAAAGACACTGTGCAGAAGGGCCTGATAAAATCATGGTGATCATTATGAAAAGGAATGTAGTCTTCTTCCTTGTAGATGTTGATTATGCAGTTGTTTGCGATGCAATCTATCGGTGTATGCTCCACCTAGCCATTCTCTTGATCATCCTTTTTATCTTTGAAGGCAGAGGATCTACCTCATCGTAATCTAGGATTCTCGAGGGGTTCCCTAGCTTATGCTTTACAAAGTTATAGCATCAACCACATTGAATTGTAATTCTTCCCTTGCCCCTCATCCATTTCTGGTTCTCTAAGTAGCTCTTCTTCAATAACAGGCTTTCCCAACCTGTGTCCCTCAAGTCAAACATAGTTGAGAATCATCCTCTCATCACTTTCAGAGAAAGACCCTGTGTGCAATTACAAACCTTCTAAGATGTTAACAGATTTCCCTTGAATCTCCTAATAAAACTCAAATTCTTTTTTCTTGAGTTTGCTCATCCTTTCTAGCTCAGTGATAGAAGTCCTTTGCAGTCCTCAAGGTTACTCCCCCATTTCAAAATCTGTGGGAAACCATGTCTGTCTTGGCTCTATATACAATGGGATGTATGACTCAGTATCTTGGTGCTTGGCCTCTCGACACCCTATGTCGGCAGCTGTATACTCCTCGAATGTATAGTAACACTCCAAATGGAGGACGTTGCATCCTAGGCACTCCAGAAATACCCCTACTGTTGATGCATGTCTAGGAATCTCGGTGTTGAACATTGGGCAACCCGGGCAAAGCTCATCTGGAATCATTGATAGCATTGGCTATATGACAAACTCTGACTCATCTTTCATGAGCGGCAGACTGGTAGAAGTTTCACTCATGCATGGATCATAGAACCCCTCCTCAGGAATTTGGGTAAGTGTGCCCCTGCTTCTTTTATACATCTTCCCTCTTGACATAGAAATGCTCTATACTTACGGCGGTTGGCGTTAATGAGTTATGGCCTTCTAAGCGGTGCATCTGATACTTTTTCTTTATCATCACTTACAAAGTTTCTTGTTGGTACGGTGATCATGGAATATAAATTGTTGGTTCCTTCCATTGGATGTTGCAACTTCTCTGCTTTCTTTCTCTTTAGTGAGGATTTTTCCTTTGTACTAATGCTGAGCAGTGATGGTAACCCTTCCGTCTCCCAACGGCTGACTATGCTCATCAAGGGAGCCTCGTAGTCTACATTAACCTGACTGTAGTATAGGTAAAAGTTCATGATGCCACCTTGGGTTGTTCTTCCTTCATTTAGTGTGAGATTCAAGCCGTCTTTAGAAGTCGAAATCTGCTTCTACCGTGACATTTTTCTGCACAAGATAGAAAAACATCAGTGTGCTGAAATTTAGAATGAACAATAACAAAAAAATTAGTTATTAAATGAGTTTGGAATTTATACATGTGCAATTATTTATTTATGTAATTTATTTAGTGAATTCTCAAAATTAAAAAGAAGGAAAATAAGGTAGGCAAATTTAAATTTTATCTTATTGAGGTTAATTCTATTACAAAATTTTGGACCTAGTCACAGACGCTGGCAAAAAAAACATTCCCAGAACAAATAACATTTTTAAAAACTCATATAAAACAATATCATTTTGTGTTAATACATCTTCAAATATCAGCCATTAATCAGTAACATAAGCCTTTTACCTAGGAAAACCACCAAGTAGTAAGATCCTCTTGAGTAGACCTTCTCTACGACAAATGGTCCCTCTGAAGTTGGTTCAAAATTTTCACCTATAATATTGTGTGCAAGAATAGGTTTCTTGAGAACAAGTACGAGATCACCATCTTTGAAAACCATGGGCGGAACAACTTGACATGAGCCTGCACCATCCTTGCTTCGTAGAGTTCCAAATTTTTTTGTGCTTCTAATTGTTTTCCCTAAAGACCTTCCAATTCCTCTAGTTTATGCTTTAAGTTTCTTCTATTGTAATATGATTGACGACAATGACTCTGAGAGATAGTATCTGGACCACGTATACAAGTGCATAGGATTGTACATTGAGTGAGAGTTTTGAACGTGGTCTTGTAGGCCCACAAAGCTTCTAACAATATATCATGCCATCCTCCTTTATTCTCATCCAACGTATTTTTCAAAATATGCACAAGCATTTTACTAAAGACCTCGGTCAGGGTGTTGTTCTGTGATAGTAAATTGTAGAGCATCTCCAATCTATTCTGGGTCGCTTAATGAAATTATAGATATTAGTTGTTTTGAAGGCTGACCCATTATCTAAAATTACTCTCAGCAGAACACCAAAGCAGTAGACAATCTGACTCTTGAAGACTTGAAGAACGTGCTTTGTTGTAACCTCCCTGAACAGCACCGCTTCTGCCCATTTAAAGAAGTAATCCATAGCTACAAGAATAAATTTATGTCTCTTAGAATATGGAGGGTCTATTGGACATACTATGTCCGTTCCCCCAACACTCAAACGACGATGAGACAATTGTTGGATGCAGTACATTGAAAGGTTGGTGTAAGAAAACCCAATGAACTTGGCAAAGGTGACACTTTCTGGTAGTATCTATGTAATCGAATATCACTACTGGCCAATAATATCTGAGTATTTTAATCTTCAATTTCATCTTTGGTCCTGACTAGTGAGCTCCACACATAATAGCATGTACTTCTTCAACAATATTTTGTACTTCGGATCTGCTTAGACTTCTCAACCACATTTTATTGAATGATCTTTTATAGAGGACATCACCCACTAGAGCATATGACACAACTCTTCTTATGTTGTGATACACTTCATATTTGTCCTCCGGTAGCTTTCTTATTTCAAAATAATTTATCAATGGCTTGCACCAATCTTTGTTAATGTCAGCAACTGCAATCATCATCTCTTCTTCTTTTTTGAGTTTGTGTATATTATTGAGGTCAATCAGAGACAAAACTTGACATCCTTGTATTGCAATGTCAATGGAATCCTCTGTGGACACGCCAACTTCTTAGTATGTTTCACCAGAGTGTTGGCAATTGGCGTTGTCTGCCTGAGGAATCCGGTATAGAGTCACACTAGAGATTTGTTCTAAAATTTCATTGTGTATCAATGTTATTCTACAAGCCTTGGGTTCAAAATCTTATACTGTCCGACAACTTGTTGAATAATGAGTTGTCAGGCACCATAGAGGGCAATGTCTACTATATCCATTGAGATTGCAAACTCCAACTCGGTGATCATTGCTTCATATTTTTTCTTCATTATTTATGCATGGCTCTATCAATTGATAGGAGAATCTCAACATGCCCTAATATGGTGTGATGAAAATTAGGAAAATTCATGCTTTGCCTGGTATAGCTATCTCTGATCCTTTATCCTTCCAACTGATGACGCTCCATCGAGGTACATTTCCCAATGTCTGGTACTAAACGATTCATTTGCTCATCTAGTGGCTCATCATTGAGAGGGGACCCAGCTGGAAGCGAGTGTGCTACAAAAAAATTTTCTAAAATTTATCCCTTGATAGCATGGAGGGGAATAGAAGTTATATCGATTTGCAATAAAATCATTGTCTGCATTGCTAAAGGTCCAGAAAGTGTTGGTCGGGTCATCAAATATTGCAATGAATTATCTTTTAAAGAAAGGGTTACCTTATGAGAAAGCATGTAATGTATAAGCTTATGGGTGGCAAAAATTAAATTTAGACAATGTTTCTCAATAGGCGGATACTTTACCTCCATCAATATTAGATGGAGACTCAAGTAGTAGACTGCATTCTGCTTACCCTTATCATTGACATGAGCTAATAGAGCTCCAAGAGAATCATCTAAGGCCATGGTATAAAGTATCAAAGGTCTTCCCGGGATAGGGGTTACAAAAATAGGATGTTTCATTAAATATTACTTAACATCCTCGAAAGCTCGTTGACATTTCTCTTCCCAAACAAATTTGACATTTTTTTTAATTAGTGCTGAGAAGGGCTGACACCTACCTGAGAGATTATAAATACTGCATCTCAAATATGCAAACTTTCCTTGGAAGGAACATGGTTATTTCAAGATTTTAGGTGGAGGCATTTCAAAGATAGTTTTAATCTTATCTGGGTCTATCTCAATTCCATGATGACAAATAACGAATCTTAGAAATTTCCTGAAGATTATGCTGAAGACACACTTTAAGAGATTCATCTTAAAATTGTGTTGTCATATCATTCAAACACGATCCTCAAATCATATAAATGGTCTATTTTATGTTTAATTTTGATGAAAAAATTATCCAAATAGCATTCCACTTGGTTTTAAATGAGGTCATAAAAAATGTTCATCATAGCTTATTGTTGTGTTGCTTCGGCATTCTTCAACCCAAATGACATTACTGTGTAGTAGAAAATCCCAATTCGAATCTTAAATGCTGTAAGTGCAGCATCTTTTGGAGCCATCTTGATTTGGTTCTAACTTGAGGATCCATCCATGAAATAGAAAATCTCATGTGTCGAAATGATGTCCACCATCAACTCTAGTATCGGTAATGGAAACCTATCTATTGGACATGCTTTATTTAAGTCCCTAAAGTCAACACATATTCTTATTTGTCCATTTTTCTTCTTAACTGACATGATATTGGCTAATTATGATAAGTATAGTTCTTTCAACACAATGTTAGCAAATATTAACTTCTTTACCTCAGCAATGACTTGTTGCTCTATCTCGAGTGGCATCCTGCTAGGAGCATGTTTCACCGGGGCCCCGAGCTTATGAACTACAACTTCTATTGATAGCCCTACCATTTCATCATAGCTCTAGGCAAAGTAATCTATAAATTTTGATAATAAATTTATCAATTCTGTGGATTCTTCTTCGCTGAGTAGAGAACTTATAAATGTAGGTCGAGGCTGCTCCTCAGTCCCGAGGTTCACTTCTTTCAATTCATCAACGGTTGACTTAATCTCTTATTCAAATTCTGGTGGAGCATCATCAATCGACTAATCTTATGAGTCATCCTACACTTTGAGGCAATCCTCTTCCAATCCTCTAGTAACAACCATGCAAAATTCCTAGTCATCTAGTGGTTCTATAGTACCAAATCCAAGACATTCTTTCGAATTAGGAGCTCAACTATTAACATTCCACAATTTATCAAATAGTTGTAGCTTATCCTTTGACACTTACTTTGGCACATATCTCTGCTCAATTAACATTTGTATACAAGGAGAAAAGTAACAAAAATGGTAATTCAATTAATTCATTAGAATCCTCTTCCAAATTTACATGATTTTTAGAGCTAGTAGAAGGAAAAGCATGATAAAAATTGATCGGATTCAAATGAACACTACGAACTTCCTTGACCTCTAAACTCTCAACCTTTTATGGGTGGATTGAAAAAAGGGTCATGGCATGTGCGTAGTGGTTGATTCAATCATAAATTGACTCACATTCACTTTCTCCAAATCTTCCGTAGAATTCTCGAACCGAGGCTTCTACTATTTTGTCAACATTATTTTTTCACCAAAACTTTCTTCCATATCAAGGCTGATGATTTCCCTAGTCCGTTCAACAGTCATGCTGGTTCTTCCTCGTCCACATCCCCGGCCTTGATCTCAATTGCACAGGCTAAAATAACCTCTACCAGCTTGTTGTGGAAAAATGGTAGAATATTATGGAAACAGAGTTGAATGACCTTGTTCTTGTGATTCTTCTGAATCTTCTGTCTCACTTAGCACAATTTCATTGAAAAAACTGTCTTCTTAAGAGGGTCGTAGTAGGCGACGTTTTTTGGGATGTCCACTTCAAGAACTAAAAATGGTTGTAAATCCACTTTAATGCAATCTTGTCCTTATTTAAAATACTTGATGCATTGATGTAGTGATGATGGAACTATGTTATGCTTGTAAATCCATGGTTGACCAAGTAAAGCTTTGAATGAGTTCTTTGCATCAATTATATGGAATTGATGGTTGTTATTAGGTCTCCAACTATTACTAATAATGTAATCCATCAAAGGGCTCTTTCCCCCTTCTGGTTAAATCCTGTTAACATCATCTTATCTGCTTTAAGCTCCCCAGCATCAATATCAGAGTAAGCTAACGTTCGTAGACTCATTAAGTTGAGTGATCCTCCCAGATCTACCCAAATTCTTGACAACACAAATCTGTTGATAATAACGAAGATGTAGAGCAGTTAGTTCTAGTTGGTGGTGTCGAGCAACAAGTCTTCATCGATGAAGGTTATCTCAGGTTGTTCCTTTAAAGAAAAAACTTCATCTGAGGATGTGCCGACCAACTGAGCTAGGAAAATCTTTGGAAAAAGTAAAGCACTAACCACATATTCTCTCATCACTATTGACAATATCATAGCATTGTAGATGCTTACTTTGGACAATAACCTTCTAAACTGAGCTAGTGTGTTATAATCCACTTTATACAATTTTCCAATCTTTACTTGTTTATGTGTCTCTTCCATTGGCGGAGGTGGAGGTGGCTCTTTTTAAGTAACAATTTGTTTTTCTTTATCTATTGGAGTTGTTCTCAGGGGTAATTTCTCCCCGCTTCTTAGATTCACTTTCATGATCTCTTTTTCTATTTTTGCGATGTTATTGGCAAAACTTATGGTGACTCTTCTACATCTGAGAAATCCAAGTTTCTGAAAAGCGGTGCACCGGGAATCACACTGATAACTATGGGTTGCCTCCCATAAAGCGCTTGGTTTAACATTGCTAGCCCAAAAAATGATTCCATCTAGATCAAAATTCCAATCAAGTAATCCTTGATCAATCGCCCAATCTTTTCCAAATCCAGAGATTCCTATAAAGTGCTTAAATTTAAAATTTTCTTTCAGCTCTTCCTTTTCAGATTGATTCATAACATTATTCTTAATATTTCCTTCTAGATCCAATATTCTTCTATAAATTTTCTCAAATTTCATATTAATATCATTATTAAAATTTATACGAAATGGCTCGATAATTCACGATCTCCTAAATTTTGGATAAGATTTTGTTTAGATAATTCAGATTATGGTTTAAATTCTATTAGATTACTCTTTTGTTTCAAGTTATCTTCTAATTCTCTGACTTGGTACTAAGTAAATGGTGGAGGTGGTCTTTCTATATTAATCTTAGTTGAGGAAATAGATTTTTCTAATTCTTTAGGAAATTCTTTCATTGGCCTTTCATTCTACTTATCCTCACCTCTCAACCTGAAGTTATTTTGAAACATATCTTCAAATTCTGTTCTAAATATTTTTTGATAATTTTATATTGGTCATCATTCATCTGCTTAGGGCTTATATCAGAGTTACTAGGTAAAATCTCTGGAGGGGTAACTGTTAATTGCATTAATAATCTGCCCCAGCATCAGAATCTAATTAATTTTGTCTATATACCACGGTATATGCCATTCAGTGATATTGAATAACTCTTTCATAAGAGATCTTTTACTGATTTCATCATTCAATTCATGTTCATCTTGTGATTGAGTCCAATATGAAGATATAAAGACTGGTGGTGAATATGAATTCTCTAAATAGGTAGGCTTTAAAATTGTATGGGGTATATTCATTTTAAGTTCATGTGATTTTTCAACAGATGAAATTAAGAGTTTATTATTTTCGGTAATGTCCATCATTTCACACCTCTCCTGAACATAAATATAGCCTTCTTTAAGCAGCATTTTAGACTCATCATGAAAGTCCATTTTGATCTAATATGTTAACTTACTCTCAAAACTTTTTGTGAAATTGTCTTTAATTAGATAATCAATTTCATCCATCCAAAAACAATCATCATCTTTTTTCTCTGCTGGATGTTTCATAGTCTTTAACACATCAAAAGTGACTTCTTGGTCATTAATATTCATAGTCAAATCTTCTTTTTGCACATCAATCATAGCTTATCCAGTAACAACTCCTCAAAATAATGATATTTTATTTATCTTTCTCCATATCTAATACAATAAAGTCCATAGGAATGATAAATTTATTCACTTTAACAAGCACGTATTCTATAACCCCTTTTGGATAAATGATAGATCGATCAGTTAACTGAAGGGTTACACTAGTGGGAGAAATATTGGCTCAACCTAACCTCTTAAATATAGTTAGAGGCATCACATTAACGGTCCCTCCTAATTCACATAAAGCTTCTCAACATAATCTTTCTCTAATTGCATAAGGAATTGTAAGGCTATAAGGATATTTAAGTGTTTAAGGAAGCTTTTTCTGAAGTATAGCACTGCACTCCTCACTTAGTGCAACTATCACATAATCCCCAAATTTTATTTTCTTATTTAATATCTTCTTCATAAACTTTGCATAACTTGGCATTTGTTCTAAAGCTTCAGCGAAAGGAATATTTATCATTAACTTCTTAAGTACTTCTATGAACTTTTAAAATTATTTATCCAACTCTTAATGTATGTCTTTGAGGAAATGGAGGTGGTGGTCTTTCTAAATTTATTTTAGTTGGAGATATTAATTTTTCCAGACCCTTAGAAACATGTTCTTGAGGTCTTCTAGATTTCTTTTATCTCTCACAATTTCTTTCTCTTTTCTAATGAAATCCTCTATGTCTCTTCCATTTCTTAATTTAACAACTTCTACCTATTCATTATTATTCTCTTTAAGGTTGATCTCAGTGTTGCTACGAAGTGTTCCTTAGGGTATATTGGTAAGTGAATTAGCAATTTGTCCCACTTGATTCTCTATATTTTTAATCACATCATTTTAACTTTGCAACTGGTTTCCTATTTGCAATACCACATCTTCTATAGGCACCTTCTTATCCTTAAATTATCGATCATTGTTAGAGTCTAATGAATATGAAGGTCTATAATTTGTGTTCCGCTGTTTATTCCAACTTCCATTATGATTTGCATGATTATTTTCCCATTGTTGGTTTCCACCTCAAGTAGTGTGATTCAAGTTAAAATTAGGATGGTTCTTTCAACCTGAGTTGTAAAAGCTAGAATATGAGTTGTTTATGGTATTTAAAGTCTCATATCATAAGTTAGAATCAATCATATGCCCTAATGAACTTCCTCACATACTGGAGTAAATTGAGGCTAGTTCATTCAAAATTGGTCCAACTTCCTTGATATTGCAGCAACTTACGATGCAAGAATTGCAATCGCATCTGTATCTTGAACAATGGCTACCTTTTTAGGATTTACCATAGCAAGGGGCCATTGAAATTCATTTATAGCCTTTTATTCAATTAACACATATGCTTTATTAGATGGTTTTGACATTAATGATCCACCAACGACAGCGTGAATTTTAGACCTAAGGGATCCTACTAACCCATTGTAAAAAGTTTGAATGATTAACCAATCGGGCAGAGCATGGTATGGACACTTCCTTAAAATTTCCTTAAATTTTTCCCACGCTTTGTATATTGATTCCACTTAATACTGACAAAGTGAGATAATATCATTTCTAAGTTTAGTAGTCCTTGAGGTGGAAAATAATTAGCTAGGAATTTTTGAGTTAACTCCCAATTTTTAATAGAGCCAAGTGCTAATGAGTATAAACACATTTTAGCCTTATCCCTTTGTGAGAAAGGAAAAAGCCTTAGTCGAATAGCATCATCTGACATTCCATTATAACAAAATGTAGCACAAATTTCTAGAAAAATGGAAAAGTGTAAATATGGACACTCCGAAGAAGTTCTTCCAAATTGGTTGTTCTGAGCCAGTGGATAGTATCTGAATTTACTTCAAACGAGTCAGCTTCTACGACAGGGGTTTGTATACTTGAGTGAATTTCATCTGTCGCAGGATTTTTATAATGTCCTCAAAGATTTATGATGATTTTTGAAGTTATTATTTTGAATGTTTTTCATTTTCATTTCAAGTTCTTCATGTTCTTTTCAGTTTTGTAATTTTTTTTTCTTTTTTCTAACTTTGGATCATAAGGAACAAGTCCCGCAGATCCTATATTTTCCATACACAACACAACAAACAATACATTAACAATTAAACAAATAAAATAAAAAGATATTTTTAACACAACAAAATATTTTCACAAACACCTTGTTTTCGACAGAAACAGTTTTTTCATAAAAAAAAATTCAAACAAAAACAGTTTTTATGACACTACAAATTTTCCAAGTCTAAGCTTAATTACTTCAACTAATATTCTCCTAAAGTTCTTTCTAAGATTCCCCGACAACAACAACAAAAACTTGATGCATCTTTTTAATATGATATGCTTCATGAAGTTGACACAACTAGTTGAAGATTTTAATCTCCGAAAACGGTGCCAAAAACTTGATACAGACTTTATTTTTTTGATTAATTTTATACATTCTATATAGTCATAATGATATAAACACAAGTATATGTATCATTCAAGTAATACAGGGCTCTAATGGAGTCCTATTTATCAATCCCACAGGGAAGCGAGGTAAGAGGTCTTTAGTCAAAGGTCTAGTCTACTACTTTCAAGCCTTAGATTGGAATGTAGATTAAAATGGTGTTTTATCTAGCAACTAGTTAGAAATGCAGATGTTTAATGTAATGATAATAACTATTCCTAGATGAAAATGTTAATTCTATGGATAACCCCTTTTTGGATGAATCTAATTTCTGTCATTAGACATTACTATCTAAAAGTGGTGCATCAATTTCAAAGGGTAGACATTACTCAAAGGAGTTTGATGTCCTAATTTCTGTCTCTATTACAGGATGTTGGGGCACACAATAGAAAGTTATTTCATTTTTAAGAAGTGGCTTGTGAGGAATCTTAAAGAAGGAAATATAAAAATTCTTAAAGGATATTTAAAAGAACTTGAAAGAGGTTTTGTAAATATGATTTCGGCCAAGCCAATAACTCTGATGGATCCATATTCAAAGGAAGATGGATGAAGCACAGTTTGAGGCAAATCATCCAAGAAAATACTCGACCTGATTCAGACTGCTTTAGCACAGGCAGCCATCTAGAGTCAACAGCCTTCCCAGCCCAGGTTAGAGGTTTCAACAAAGAAGTCACCGCAGTTGGAGAAGAAGAAGAACGTTGTCATGAAGGCTGATAGTGTTGGGGTAAGATAGGGGCTACCTCTATTAGATTGGTTGTCTCAGATTCAGAGAAGAAAATGCTCGAACCTATGACTATGTATGATTATCTTTTTTCCCCACTCGGGTCTCTTGAATATAATGATTATGATTTTTCCTACATTTTAACTATCTCTAGTGACGACGTAATTAATTGTGACTGATGTAACCTTGATCTCGGTTCTCAAAAATTATCCTTAAATTGTATTTAAGCTCAAATAACTCATTAACAAGAATGAAGAAGATATTGACAACATCGGTTATGATAGCGTCAGGAGTGAGGAACCAGTCCTCGAGTACCACAGTTCATCGCTTGTCATCAACTTGGATTTCTCCGATGTAGAAGAGCATTAGAATTTTTTCCAACAACATTGCAAGAAGAATAAGAAGAGATCACGAAATTCAATGTATCCAATAGATAAAGGAATATAAATAGTCACTCGAGAAGAGCCACCTCCACCTCCACTAGTGGAAGAGACACAAAAACAAGAAAATATTGAATGATTATATAAAGTGTACTATAACATACTCGATCATCTTAGGAGATTTCTGGCCAAACTAAGTATCTACGACACTCTGATCTTGTCCAAAAAGATGGGGGAATCTCTAGTTAGTGCTTTATTTGAGCCAAAGATTTGCTTAGCTCAATTGGCCAGCACTTCCTCGGAAGAAGTTTGTTCATTAAAGGAACAACCTGCGATAATCTTCACAGACAAAGACTTGTTGCTCGGCACCACTGACCACAACCTACCACTCTACATCTCTATTAGTATCAGTAGATTTGTGTTGTCTAGAGTTTTGGTAGATCCAGAAGCATCAATCAACTTAATGAATCTACGAACGTTGACATACTTGGATATTGATGCTCAAAACATTACAACCGATAAGATGATGTTAAGAGGATTTAAAAAGAAGGGAGAAATATCCTTGAGATCGATTACATTGTTAATGAAAGTTGGAGAGCTAATAACAACCGCATAATATCATATCATCCATGCATATACCTCTTTCAATGCTTTACTGGTCAACCATGGATTCACGAGCATAAGATGGTTTTGTCTTCACTACATTAATGCATCAAGTATTTTAAAGAAGGACAAGAATATTGTATTAAAAGAGATTTATAACCTTTTTCAGTTCATGAAGTTGGCATCCATGTAGACGCCGCCTACTATGCATCTCTAAAGATAACTGTCTTTTCCTGTGAAATTGTGTCTTATGAGATGGACGACTCAAAAGAGTCACAAGAGCAAGGTCATTCAACTCTGCTTCCACGATCTACTATAATTTCTTCACAACGAGCTGGTAGAGGTTCTTTTATCCCATGCCCTTGAGATCAATGTTGTGGATGTGTATGAGGAAGAACCAGCAAGATTGTTGAACTAACTAAGCCGACCATCAGACTTGATGTAGAAGAAAGTTTTGGATGAAGAAATAATGATGACAAAATAGAAGAAGCCTCAGTTCGAGATTTCCCTGGACGATGTGGAGAAAAATGAATACAATTCAAAGTATGATCGGATCAACCACTACGTGCATGCCATGACCCTTACACCAATCCACTCTCGAAAGGTTAAGAGTTTAGAGGTCAAGGTAGTCCGTAGCTTTGGCTTGAAGCCGATGAATTTTTATCACGCTTTCTGTTATACTAGCTCTGAAAATCATGTAAATTGGTAAGAAAATTCTAAGGAATTATTGGAATTACCTTTTGGTTACTTTTTTCCTTGTGTACAAAAGTTAATTCAATAGGGATATGTGCCAAGCAAGTGCTAAAGGATAAGCTACAACTCTTTGAGAAATTGTGGAATGTTAAGAGTCATGCTCTTAATTCAAAAGGTCTCAGAATTAGTACTATAGGACTAGTCGATGACGTCAAATTTTGCATGGTTGTTACTGGTAGATTGGAAGAGGACTTCCTCATTGTGGAGGATGACTCTAAAGATCAGTCGATAGATGATGTCGTACTAGAATTTGAAAAAGAGATTAAGTCAACAGTTGATGAATTGAAAGAAGTCAACTTTGGGACTGAGGAGCAACCCCGACCTGCATTTATAAGTTCTTTACTTGGTAAGGAAGTATCCACTAAATTGATAAACTTATTGCCATAATTTAAAGATTGTTTTGCCTGGAGCAATGATGAAATGTCAGGGCTATCACAAGAAGTTGCAGTTCATAAGCTCGGGGGGGGGGGGGACAAAGATGTGACCTTAGTGAAATAAGATCCCAGAAGGATGCGCCTCAAGATAGAGCAACAAATCATTACTGATGTAAAAAGGTTAATAGATGCAAACTTCATGAGAGAAGAAAAATACCTGAAATGGTTTGCCAATATTGTGCCAGTTAAGAAGAAAAATGGACAAATCAGAGTGTTTGTCTACTTCAAGGACTTAAATAAAGCATGTCCAAAAGACGAGTTTTGTTACTGATACCAGTATTCATGGTGGACGTTGCATCATTGCATGAGATATTTTCTTTCATGGATGGATCATCAGGTTACAACCAAACCAAGATGGCTCCAGAAGATGCAGCACTTACAGCTTTTAGCATGCTGATTGGAATTTTCTGCTACACAGTAATGACATTCGGGTTGAAGAATGCTGGAGCAACATTTCAACAAGCTATGATGAACATTTTTTATGTCTTCATTCACAACCAAGTGGAATACAACATGGATGATTTGTTCATCAAAAGTAAAAAGTGACTGGATGATTTGTACGATTTAAGGATCGTGTTCAAATGATTATGATAATACAATCATAAGATAGATTCCATAAAGTGTGTATTCGGTGTCACTTCCGGGAAATTTCTAGGATTCATTTTTCAAAATTGAGGAATAGAGATCAACCTAGATAAAATTAAAGTTATCTTGGAAATGCCTCCTCCCAAAGCCTTGAAGCAACTATGCTCCTTCCAAAGAAAGTTGTCATATCTGAGACACTTTATTTCTAATCTCTCAGGTAGGTGTCAGCCCTTCTTGGCATTAATTAAAAAAGGTGCCAAATTTGTTTAGGAAGAGAAATGTCAGTAGGCTTTCAAGGACGTTAAGAAATCTTTAATGACACTACCTATTTTGGCAGCCCCTATCGCAAGAAGACTTTTGATATTTTATACTGCGGCCTTAGATGATTCTCTCGGAACCTTGTTAGCTCAGGTCAATGATGAGGGTAAGGAAAACACACTCTACTACTTGAGTCAACGTCTAATAACAATGGAGGTAAAGTATCCACCTATTTAGAAATATTGTCTAAATTTAATTTTTTGTAGTCTAGAAGCTTAGAAATTACATGCTTTCTTATAATGTAACCCTTATTTTGAAATTTAACCCATTACAAAATTTCATGACTCGTCTAACACTTTCTGGATGTTTTGCAAGGTGGTCGATGATTTTATTGCATTTTAACATAACATTTGTTCCCATCCACGCTATCAAGGGAAAGATTTTAGTAGATTTTCTGGCAGTACACCCGCTTCCAACTGGGCCCCCTCTCAATGATGAGCTACCAAATGAGCAGATACTACAAATAGAGTTGTTCAGTGCTACACATTGGGAAATGTATTTCGATGGAGTTTTGTCAGCCATGAAAGAAAAAGTATCAGAGATAGTTATATCAGGCAAAGTAGGAAATGGTCTGATTTTCATCACATCAAATCAGGGTATGTTGAGATTCTCCTATCACCTAACAGAGCCATGAATAAATAATGAAGAAGAATATGAAGCAGTGATCATCAGATTGGAATAACCAATTTCAATGGACATAATAAACATTTCCATCTATGGCAACTCACAGATCGTTATCCAACAAATTGTTGGAGAGTATAAAATTTTGAAGCAAAGGCTAGCAGATTACCATTGATATACAATGGAATTTTTAGAACAGATCCCTAGTGTGACTCTATGCTGGATTCATTGGGGAGACAACACCCACGTTGACGCTCTCGCAAAATTTACTAAGGTGCTGGCATGTCCCTTAAGGGTTCCATTGACATTATTGTACAAGGACATCATATTATGTATCAAATCAAACTTGACAATCTACAAAAACTCTGAAAAGAAGAAGAGATGATGATTGCAGTTGCTGGCATTAACTAAGATTGACGCAAGTCATTGATAGATTTTTTGAAAACAGGAAAGCTACCAGATGAAAAATCTGATGCGTATCACATCAAAAGAAGAGTTGCGTTGTATGTTCTAGTGGGTCATGTCCTCTACAGAAGATCATTCAATCAGATGTGGTTGAGGATTCTAAGCAGAGTCAAAGCACAAAATATTGTCAAAGAAGTACACGCCATATTGTGTGGACCTCACCAGTTAGAGCTAAAGATGAAAATCAAGATTAAAAAACTCAGATATTATTGGCCAGCAAAGATATTCAATTGCATGGATGTACCCAGATAGTGTCACCTTTGCCAAGTGCATTGGGTAGTCTTACATCCAAGTGTGCTACAAACAACTGTTGCCTCATCGTCATTCGAGTGTTGGGGCATGGACATAGTTGGTCGAATAGACCCTCCATATTCTAAAGGACATAGATTTATTCGTGTAGTTAGGGATTACTTATCCAAATGGGTAGAGGAGGTTCTTTTACAAGAGGTTACAACACATCACGTACTTCAATTCTTCAAGAGTCAGATTGTCTACCGCTTTGGTGTTCTGCTGAGACTAATTTTAGATAATGGGCCAGCCTTCAAAAGCACTATGATCAAAAAATTTTTCAAGCAACATGGAATAGATTGGTGATACTCTACAATTTACTATCCCAATGCAAGCTCCCTGACTGAGGCCCTTAATAAGATGCTTGTGCAAATTTTGAAAAAGATGTTGGATGAGTATAAAAGGAGATGGCATGATAAATTGTTAGAAGCTTTGTGGGCCTAAAGGACGATGTTTAGAACTCCCACTCAATGTACACCTTATGTACTTGTATATGGGTTCACGACCGTACTATAGTTAGAGGTTCAGATACCATCTCTTAGAGTATTCATCGCCAATCAAATTACGACAGAAGAAAGTGCAAAGCTCAGACTAGAGGAATTGGAACATATCAAGGGAAAATGATTTGAAGCACAATTGAATTCAAAACCCTACCAAACAGGCATGGTGCATGCTCATGACAAGTTTGCCCGCCCGAGGGCATTCAACGTTGGTGATCTTGTACTCGTTCTCAGGAGACCTACTTTTGCACACCGCAAGATAGGTAGAAAAATCGAACCAACTTGGGAGGGATCATTTATCATAGAAAAGGTCTATTAAGAAGGATCTTAATAGCTGGTGGATTTTTGAGGTGAATGGCCTATGTTGTCGTTTAATGGCTGATATTTTAAGATATACTACACTACATGATAATGTTTGAAATGAGTTTTTTAAAATGTTACTTATTCTGGGGTTTTTTGTTTGACCAGCTTCTGTGACTAGGTCAAAAATTTTGTAACAGAATTAACATCAATAAGATGAAATTTTGAATTTTCCTACCTTAATTTCCTTTATTTTAATTTTAAAATTTTACTAAATTAAATTAAACACATAAAAGACTTGCACTTGCATAAATTCAAAATTCATTTAATAACTAATTTTTTGTCGTTCTTGTTCGTTCCGAATTTCAGTACACTGATGTTTTTCTATCTTATGTACAAAAATGTCGGAGTAGAAGCTTATTTTCACCTCTAAAGACTGCTTGAATCTTACACTAAATGAAGAAAGGACAGCCAAGGGCATCGTGAACATTGACAAGGACTACGGTCAGGTCGATCTAGACTATGAGGGTGGCCAAATGAGCATTATCAACCATCGGGAGACACAAGGGTTACCATCACTAATCAGAATTAGTACAAAAGAGGACTCCTCACTGAAGAGGAAGAAAACAAAAACACTACAACATCCAATGGAAGGAGCTATCCATTTAGAGTCCATGATCATCGCAGCAATAGGAAACTTGGTCAGTGTTGATAAAGGAAGAGTATCGGATGCGCTTCTTAGAAGGACACAACACCTTAATGGCAACTGCCGTAAGCATAAAGCTTTCCTAAGTCAAAAGAGAATACATATAAAAAAAGTAGAGGTGAAACTTACCCCAATTCCAGAGGAGGGTTATACGATCCAAGCATGAGGGAGACTTCTACAAGTCTGCTCATCACGAAAGATAAGTTAGAATTTGCAAAAATCCAATGCTGCCAGAGATTTAAGATGACCTTTTTCCTAGTTTGACCAATGTGCAACACTGAGATCTGAAAACAAGCATCAACAACTGGGGCATTTTTGGAGTATCGAGGATATAATTTCCTTTATTTAGAGCATTACTATACCTTTGAGGAGTATACAGTTGAGACAAAGGGTGCCAAGAGGTCGAGCACCATGTTACTGAATCATACATCCCACTATATACAGAGCCAACACATACATGATTTCCCATAGTGATTAAAATGGGGGAGCAGCCCCGACAACCTCAAAGGATTCCTACCGCAGAGCTAGAAAGGACGAGCAAAGTTAATAAAAGAGAATTTTTGTTTTATAAGGAAATTCAAGGGAAATTTGTTAACATCTTAGAAGGTCTGGAACTACACACATGGGTTTTCTTTGAAAGTGATTAGAGAAGGATTCTCGACTATGTGTTTGACTTGAGGGACAAAGCTCGAGCCAGCTTGTTAATGAAGAAGACCTACTCAAAGCACCAGAAATAGATGAGGGGCAAGCGAAGTATTACAATTAAATGTGGTTATTGATATAACTTCGTAAAGTATAGGCTAAGAACCCTCCAGGTATCCTAAGATATGACAAGGTGGATCGTCTGCCTTCCAAGATAAAGAAGGATGATCAATATAATGGTTAGGTGGAGCATAATATTGGTAGATGGCATCCCAAATAGCTGCATCATCAACATCTACAAGGAATGAGACTGCATTCCTCCACACATGGATCTACATGATTTCATCCGGCCCTTCTGCACAGTGTCCTTTATGAGCAAATGTAATATTCTATTTAAAAATTAAATTGATATTGTTGGCCACGGATAATTCCAAGGATCTGTTGAAATTCTGCTGCGAGTGGGTTCAGTTTTAATTTTGAAAGGAAACAGAGTTGATTTAGCAAGACATTGCATCTCAGATGCGTGACACTGCAAAGTTCCTGTTAAGCTAGTAGAATGGATGACAGCAAGATACCACATGGATTCCGTCTAGACCTAGAATTGGAAGAACTTAGCCCATACGAGCTATTAGATAGTTGTACTTCTAAGTGCACGCGAAAGGATATCTTGTCCCGAAGCGTGGCTTCGAAGGTTAGCTTGATCATGTGTTTGCCATAGTGAACAAATACATAGTTCTTGTCACCTTTTATGCTGCATCACATTATGGCAGATGTGTTATGTAATTTTCAAGTTGTATTCAATAATCGATATGTATTTAGGATATGATGCTTCCAAATATATTCAACATGTTAGCTTTTGATAACTTCAACATGCGTAATATTTGTAACACATATTTGAAGCAGTTTAATGAAGTTTCTTTCAGATTTTAGTATATCTGTCAAATTGCCCTTTTTTGCTATGGATAAAAAATTACAGAACAACACGATGGTTCTAAATTATAATGAACAAAGAACGATACAACAAAAGTGTGATAATAAAATTTTAAAAATTATTTTTTAAAAAAAAATTCAATCAATGGAAATTAAATTCGAAAATATACGTTGAAAATCAAATGATGATAAAGACAACAAGAAAAAAAGATAAATTTAATAGTTTAATTTCTTCGAATTCAAAGTTCCACACTCTTCGCTTTCGTAGCACAAATGCCTTTATCTGCAGAAAATTTGTCACAATCCCCCACGGAGTGCCGCACTCACAAAATCTTAGCATGTTTCTGGAAATCTCTGTATCCATGAAATCCATTCAAAATAGGCTTCAATCTTATTCTCTTCTCAGTAATCTCAGCACTCAGGTTCAGTACCTGAATTCTAATTCCCCTGAAATTTCTAGGTTGGTGCAGGGATTCCGATTATGTTCACATAGTTTCCACTTTCTATCTATGAAATTTTTTTGCACTCATGAAATTTTTGGGTTGGTGCATGGATTCTGATTCCATCCACATATTTTTCGCATTTTATCTAAGAAATTTTCCTCACTCATGAAATTTCTGGGTCGGTGCATGGATTACAATTCCATCCACATAGTTTCCACATTCAATCGAAGAAATTTTTTCACACACATGAAATTTTTGGGACGGTGCATGGATTCCAATTTTGTCCATATATTTTTTACATTCTATCAGAGAAAATTTTCGCTCTCAAAACAATTTTTGATCAGTGCATGGATTTCAATTCCGTCCACATATTTTCCGCATTCTATCTAAAAATTTTTTCCACACTCATGAAATTTTTGGATGGGTGCATGGATTCTAATTGCATCTACATATTTTCCATATTCAATCTAAGGAATTTTCCACACTCATGAAATTTTCGGGTAAGTGCATGGATTCCAATTTTGTCCATATATTTTCCACATTCTATCTATGAAATTTTTCCGCATTCATGAAATTTATGGGTCTGTGCAGAGATTTCATTTCCGTCCACATATTTTTCACATCTTATTCAAGAAATTTTTTGCACCCATGAAATTCCAAGATCAATGCAAGGTCGTCTAATTCCTTTAAATTTCATGAAAATCCAGAGGTTGAGGATGTTGCATCCGATTTCACTTTACTTTAAAAGCCCCTTCTATTGCAATCTTTCAAACCAAATCTTAGAGGTTGAGGATGTTACATCCGAATTTGCATTTCTTTAGGAGCCCCCTCTGTCACAATCTTTCAAACCAAATTTTAGAGGTTGTGGATGTTACATCTAATTTTGTGTTGAGGTTGAGGATGTTACATCTGATTCAACATTGCTTTAGAATCTCCTCTTATTGCAATCCCTTAAATCAAATTCCAGATATTGATGACGTTACATCCGATTATGTGTTGCTTTAGGAGCCCCTCCTATCCCAATCCTTCAAATCAAACTCTAGAGGTTGAGGATGTTACATCTGATTCTGCATTGCTTTAGAAGCTCCTCCTATTGCAATCTTTAAAATCAAATTCTAGAGGTTGAGGATGTTACATCTTATTTCACGTTGCTTTAGGAGCCCCTCCTATTGCAATATTTCAACTCAAATTTCAGAGGTTACGGATTTTAGATATGATTATGCATTTCTTTAAGAGCCCCACCTATCGCATTCTTTCAAATCAAATTTTAGAGGTTGAGGATGTTACATCTAATTCCGCGTTGCTTTAGGTGCCCCTTCTATCGTAATCTTTCAAACCAAGTTCTAGAGTTTGAGGATGTTACCTCCGATTCCGTGTTCTTTTAAGAGCATCTCCTATCGCAATCCTTCAAATCAAATTCTAGAGGTTGAGGATTTTACATCCGATTCCACTTTGCTTTAGGAGCCCCAGCTGTCACAGTCTTTCAAATCAAATTCTAGGGTCAGTGCAAGGTCATCTGATTCCTCAAAATTCCATAAGTTTTCATGTGTCTTTCCTTTAAATCCAAATTCAAATCCAAATCAAAATTAAAATTTTTAAACATCAAATTAAAATTGAATCTTCACCTTGATCGTCAGTTTTTCTAATGGTTGTTTATGGAATCCCCTTCCTTTTTCTCCAAGTGGGAGTCTCTGTTTACTCCCTAGCAGGAATCTTCTACTTGTTTTTTATTCTATTTTGACTGTGATGACTCAGAAAGTTGTGTTTGTTTGGTTGATTTATTTGTTCAACGTCAATACCTTTGGTGTGATGGCCCGACACAGCACACCTATTGGTGCTCCATTTGTTGACCTCACTTTTGGTAGAGGTTTAGTTTCCTCCTTAGTAGCCTGAGTCTAGCCATAGGACATTCCTGTTGACTATTATTAGAGGATGACTAAAGGAACCATCACCATTAGAAACTCTAAACTCTTCTTCGCTCAATTTAAAGTTCCGCATATTGGTCCTAACCTATAAAATTTAATAGGTGTGGCCAGTATGGGGGAGCTCAAAAGGAGGCTCCATAAAACTGTTTGGTTTCAGGGTGGAGCTTGGGTGGTGTGGCCTTGGTCAGTTTCACACACACATACACACACTTGATACCTCCCACTTACACTCACAACCTTAGGCTTTAGTCATATATGCTTAGTTGGTCCCTTAAGTTCTTGGGAAACTCATGTTGATGGTCACCTAAGCCAATAGCCCTAAACTAGGGTACAGCTGAGACCAATACATGGAGGTCCCAACGTAGGGAATTTTATTGGTCCATGGCACAGGTATGGGGGTTGTGTTGTTAGCAACTCCAATCCTACAAAAATACCTAATTTAGCCTTCTACCCCTAAAATCTACCCAATTTACCAAACTACCCTTGAAACCCCAAAATTGACCAAAATTCTCAAAACTACCCAAAACACCTAACTTTGTTCAAAAATGAATTCAAACCATTTGAAACCACGCAAATTGCCCTAAACACCCTAAAATTTTCAAAATTTACCAAAATACCCCTGATTTTGCCAAAATTACAAAAAACCCATCATGACCCAAATTATCCTAAAACCTTCAAAATCATTTCAAATGTCCCCAAAACTAATTTGGACCATTCCATTGAGCCCAATTTGACCAATTTGATAAATTTTGACCAACAGCACAAATTGCCTTTCAAGACCCAACTACCCTATTTCATACCCAATGTCAACCAATTTGATCTCAATTCCAAACTAAAATTCATCATGTCTAAGATTATTTGAAACTAAACCCAAGCCCAATTGGACCCAATTTCAAACCTAAATCCAAGCCCAATTCAAAATCCCCAATTTGACCTTAAGCCAAAATTTCACCAAATTGATCCCCAAACCAATCCACTTGCCCCAATTTTAAATACTAAAAGCTTTACAGCTCCCCCACTGCCAATCTCTCTCAAATTAAATTTGGACCAAAACCCCAACATTTGCTCAAAACTCCAAATTTGACCAAATTGAACTTGATAACCAAAAATTTCCACTTAATTGATATTCAAAGCTCCTCATGGCAATCCATTGGACCTATTTGAACCAAAAATTGGGTCTAACAAAAGTCATAGCCCAATCCAAACTTAAGGCTAACCCAAATGCACCAAAATTGACCATGAGCCAAAATCCTTCAAATTGAGCTTCAAAATCAATTCAAAACCCCTCCAAAACTTTCCAAAATATTCATGAAAATCATCCAAGTCATGTGCTCAATCAATTGGACTCAATCTAAGCTCAAGCCCAAGTCTAGTCCAACTTGAACCAAAAATGCCCAAAATTGAGTCCATGCCCAAAAGTTAACTAAACTAAACCAAATTAATCAAACCAAAGCCACCACAACCACTATTTGGATCGCTTTTCGTAATTGTTTTAATCTAAGATATCTTTTCCAATAGCCTCAACCATTCAGAGTTAATCATCATTATCCCTCTCATGGCTCCCTTAACTCCTCTGGCCACCACCCCTGGACCTACCTGTTGGTCTAGTTGTTGGAAAACCCTAAAACAAGAGGCACTTTGATTTGAATCAAGCCCATTTTCACCCATCCAAGCTGGCTCATCCCAATTTGTCTTTAGCACTCTTCATCCCTCCACATAAGCAGCCAAGTGCACCTGAATTGAAGCCTAGCCAGCCACCCTAACCTCCTTTATTTAAACTCCCTCTCCTACAACTAAGAAGGAGAACTCATCGTTTTGGGAGACTCTGTCAAATTGCTTCCAAAACTCTTCGAGAACTTCTAAGGTCAAGCCAACCATTTTTCCTCTTTGTATTCCTTTACTTGACCTCGATTTTGAGTTTAAAATCGAGAGCATTTTATGTCATTCCATAAAACTCCTCCAAGCTTCCAATTAAAACTTCCAAAAACTTCCTCAGACTAAAAGTGGAAGTTACTCATCAAAATCCCCCTCTGTTGAGCCCTCTAACCCACTCTTGCACAAAGGCCGCACCACTCTTCAATTTAACTCATACTTAGACCTTATTTCAGCCTAAGAAGACACTTTGAGGAAGTTTTACATCTCACAAGAAAGCTTCCACAAGCACCCAATCGAAGCCTCACCCCTTGGGCAAATGTATAAACCATTAACTCTAATTTTGAGTTCAGTTTCACTAATTGTGAAGAGATTTTGAATTTCATAGCATTGTAACCATCTATATGTGTTCATCTTGAGTAGATGAAGGTGTAGGAACAAATCACACTTGATTTAGTTGAGTGTCGAGAGAGGTCTTAGGGTTTTAAGTTGAATGGCTTACGGGTTATGTTAATCAGGGACGACGACAGAGGACCATCTAATTAAGCATGTATCAAATGGATGGACCAGATGGCATCGGATGAACTCTTGGTGCATGAACAGCGTGCTGACTCAGCTGGTGGCTCTAAATAAGGAAAAGAGATGTGCGCGATTTGGAGCTGCCTAGGTTGACGTGGATACGTAGGAAAATGTGTTTTAAAATGATTTTATTTAATTCCAGAACTTTAAAAATCCATATCTTTGCATAGAGAAATCAAATATAAAAATTAAAATACTAACTTGCTCTGTGAACAGAGGAGAATAATGAGAACTAAAAATAAAAATTATTTGATGAGTCTATGATTTTTTATTAATTAAATAGCTTCTAAGGTGTTTTAATTTTAGTTGATTAAATATTATACACCATAGCTTGAAATTATGGGGGCTCATTCCTCATGCCAGAGGGGATGATCTCTGATATTTTCAAGGTCAGAGAGTATCTCTATGCTTGTAACCCTAATTTGCAACCTTGGATGGCTATTTTGGCTTAAAGTAATTATGTAAATTAAAATATCACTTGGAAAATTATGGGACGAATTTTAGTAGGTTTCTTGTGGTCAGAGAAGCTTAGGAAAAATATCATAATGGTTTGGATAATTTTGTATATTTCTATAGTTTGTTAAATACTTATGACTTGTATTAATTTATTCGAATAAAATTTTATTTAAAAATTAATAAAATCAATTCCACATTGTGTAGAAAGATCATGTTGACTCACTAAAAATTTGAAATTTTTGTAATTAAGTTTAAGCATTAAAGATGGTTTTCTAAGAAAAATTTTATTTTTTTACAAAAATAATTATATTAAATTAAATATGCTTAGGAAAATTATGAAAAGTAGTTTTTTGAGTTCCTTGTGATCAGAATCACTTATGAAAAATAAAAATTAATTTTAAATAAATAGTTACTTTTTGAGCTATTTTTTAAATTAAAAATAATTAAAAAATTTTAAAAATTCAAAAAAGGTTAAAAACACTCCTAATCACTTCATGATCACTTGGGAATCATTAGAATAATTTTTCTAGTTTCTAAAAATTAAAAAAAAATTTCTAAAGGGCTAAAATGTATTTTTCTCAATTTTTTCATTACAATAATTAAAATAAATAAATTAGAAATCATAAGAATATAAACTTTGTTTCTGTGAGTTCTCTAGACTTATAGAGACTTAATAAGAATACAAAATTAATTTTTGTAATGAAAACATATTTTTTTTTATATAATTTAATCATTAAAATCAATAAATAATTATAATATTTATAATAATTAAAATATAATTTGAAAAATTATGGAACTTTGTTTAAGTGTTCCTCTGATCTAGGTGAAACTCTAATGATTCTCTCATGACCGAAAAATCTTATTTAAATTAGTTAGATAAATTAATTTTGAAAAATCCTATTTTTGAATTAAAATAATTCTATTGATTAAATATAAATCTAAAAGACTACATCTTCTCATCTGATATTTTAACTAAAACATGATTGAGTTTCCATGGAAATTTCATTGGCACTTGAGTTTCATATGATATGTTATAATATATGGAGCCCGAGGGCATGTCAATTTGGGGATTTTAATACCTTAATTAAATTTTATTGGTAAACAAAGGATAAACGAGTAATTTTGATTGTAATAAACTTTTTGGATTATTGAAACATAATGGGTTAAAAGGAGAAAACCAGTTTTCCATCATTTTCGTGATAAGGGTAAGATTTTAATTTTGATAACTATCATGATTTGGAAGACAGTTCAATTAAAATAATTCTAAGGTATTTGGCTTAAGCTATGAAGATAATAATTTACTAAATTAAAGCCCACCAATTGCTGATTAGATACTATGACTGATATTAATTAGAATTAAAATCTCATTTCAATATTTAATTATCTTGAGTTTACTTTTAAAATTAAAATTAAGAGGGCCTAATTGTGAACTAGGTTTGATATGTAAGAATTGTCTTAATTGAGATTAAAATAATTGCTAAACACTTTGAAACACTTGAGGCCCTACTTTAACTCCGGGAATTAAAATCATTAATGACTCTGGACTTCCCCTTTGGGGTACCCATTCATATAACTATCAAATGAAATGTTAAGTGACTATCTAACCTCCATTTCTTGGGATGGCTGAAATACCAAAGTTCACTGAGTAATGGGATAATTCAATTCTAAGGTGATTAATATAACGGTATAATAAGTTCAAAATGAATTGAAGGATAAATTGAACCTATTATATTTTTGTTCTAGAAAAACATCCACTAATACCTCTTGAGATTCACTAAGTCATAGTTTGAGGGTGGGTTTAGAAACTACACCTTCATCCACACTTGCAATTTATTTAGATTTCTGTAAAATCCTATACCAGTTGCAAGTTCTAATGTTTCAGTGCGAATGTCGAGAAGATGACAGATATGCTTTCATAGTGTTATTTAATTTCTGTCATTTTACTTTCTGCAACCTACTTTTGCTACAAAATATTATAACTACTTGGTTGTGCACCTTACTTTACTTGCAAAAATCAAAAGTATTTTTAAAAAATTAATCAACACTTTAAAAAATCTAAAACAAATTGTTTCAAAGGTAACAATAAATCCTTTGAAATGTCACAAAACCTATCCTTCTGAATAAATGGGAGTCCCTTTGAATTGGTAACCCACGGTTTCTAATGAGATCTCCTTGATTTAAATAAATGTAACAACTTGTTTAAGCTAAGTAAAATTAAAATAAAATAGTGATGTCAAAACAAGGGAACCGTAGGATCCTAACCGGTGTCACTCTAATCATCTTTAACCCCGCCCCCAAATTGAACTTTAAACTTGTCATTTAAACCTTTAAACCTTAGACTTTAGGACTGCAACTTTGTCGTAGAGCTTGGAGATAACTCCATATGAAGTTTTCTACAATAGTATGAGGATCTACAATAACACATTTTTTCATAAAATTAAACCACAAGCCATAGGATTTTGAGGATTTCCGCCTAGTGCGACATAAATCCTCAACTCATCTTTAAGCCTTTGTATATTTTTGCTAAGCAATTTAAGCCCTAAATCATTTAGGTATCTGAGGTTATTGTTCATCATGACCTAAACCCTCACATCTTTCAGGTTATTTATGTAACTGTCTCACATAAATAAAAGCTTAATTAATAAAATTGGCAGGTTGTAATATTTAAATAATTTTCTCCCGAAACTGAAGCCAAACCAAAGGATAGCTTGGGATGTCACTGAGGTTCTCCTCATAATTTGTTGCATCCTCAGTTCTTCCTCCTTAGATTCCATAATAAATGTTTCAAATTTGACCTCATCCCATTTCACACCTCTTTGTCCAAAGCCCTACCCTTGATATTCTTGAAGACAACATTACCTGATCTAAATTGAGAGTTTTCTTAGGTGACTTCGGTTATCTAAAATGTAATTAATTATAATGGCTTGCCCTAATAGGGAACTTTAAGAGTCCG
Source organism: Phalaenopsis aphrodite (assembly GCA_003013225.1). NCBI lineage: Eukaryota > Viridiplantae > Streptophyta > Magnoliopsida > Asparagales > Orchidaceae > Phalaenopsis > Phalaenopsis aphrodite. The sequence continues at coordinate 1,725,734 of NEWO01000090.1, forward strand.
GCTTAATATAAACCCTATTTAATTTTCTATATTAAATAGAGGAACTTGTCTGTCAACATAAGAAAAGATTTTTTGTACTCTTAAATGGATGTCATAAATTTTTTTGTTTATTTAATCAAGCACCTCCAACAAGTAGTGTATCTATCCTTTGAGGTAGATATATTATTTACGGTGTTGTGCTTGATCATTTAAATTATTAAAGATATGATGACAATTCGGTCTTGTATTTTCAAAGATTAAAATATTACTTTTTCAAAACTATATATTTATATAAATTAAATTAAACATCTTATAAAATCGGGTGATGAGATATCCATTCCGACGACCGACAACTTTCAACTTTTAATGGCCGACAAAAATGTAGAGGGAATACCACAAAACTTGATTGAAATCAAGAAAGTCCGCATATCAAAGTGTTTGTAGAAAATACAATACTTTAAGCACAACAATACATTTCTCCCTCCCTCAATACAACCTTGAGAATGCTCCACAAAAGCCCTTGCTGCTCTTCTGTAGTCCCCGCTCACTTTAACAATAATATCCTTAGCAATTCCTTAGTTTAGAATTGCTCTCTTTACACTAGAGAAACTTTCTACTCTAAAGATAACCTTGTAAATTTAGTAAGAATTCTAAATCCTTCCTCCCTAAAAAAGTATTTTTAGTCTTCTTTTAAAGAGCCTACACAATACTTTGTTTAAATTGCCTATGGTTCGCCTAAATAATGCTTCAAACAGGTGGCTCGAACTACTATGACTGCACCAGACAATTTCTGGCCGCCAGACACCAAATTCTTAAGAACCATAGTTTAGCCTAGGTAGCTAGGTTTATAACTAGTCTAGCACCAAAGCCATGGCCTTCACATATGAGGCCTTGGGGGTCGAACTCACACCTAGGAAGCCTAGAAGTTTGACACCAATGCCCCGTCCCATTATATTGCCTTTTTGATCCAATTCCCTAACTCTTCACTTCATGCCTCTTCCAATTCACTCTACTTCTAATACCTATTATACCTTTGATAAAAACATAAAAATGCCTTTATTTAAAGTTTAATATCATCTATAATGATCTACAAAACATTAGGAAATTCATGCAATCTTTTCATACATCAAAATCCCTAAAACTTAAAAGGTTACTTGTCCTCAAGTAACGCTAGAAAATTAATATGAAATTAATTTAATTTTAGGGAGTGGGTTTCATTAAATATATCAAAAAACATTTCTCAAGAAATTCATAGTGTATATATTTACGTTAACTGTAGTAAATAAGCCTAGTCCTATGGTATAAGAAAAATTTCATTCAACCAAGAAAACATGATTCCTCTTTATTTTGAAAAGCAATTAATAGTAGTTAGTTTAGGTAGTTTAGATGATGGAAAAATATAATTTAAGCTCTCTACTTGAAAATATTTACTGATACACCACAACTTTAATGAATCTTAAGAATGCAATAAAGCTCCAACTCTAAAAGGAAACCAATTTTTGATAAGCCTTCTCCTCAAACTTCTCTTCCCTCAACATTTTCTATTTTTAATTTTTATTTTTAATTTTTTTCCTTGATTTAGGATATTTAAATTAATCCTTAGCATAACTTCAAGAGGATTAGTATATCTGGATAGCCTTTTAATAGTTTTAAACTCTACTATCACCTTCTTAAAGTGCAACCTACCACCTTTTAAGCTTGTGAAAAATTAATAAGCACTAGTTAAAAATATGATTTTGTAGAGGAAAAAATATTAATAAATATATATCTAAAAATACCTAATTTCACAAATCTAATTCTTTTCAAATATCAATAAGCAATTCATTTTTACATAGAATTTCGAGTTATCTTAACTGTAGTCTAGTTTCATTTATATAGAATTTCAAAGAAAGAAACTTTGTTTTGCCTTTCTCAAAAATTAAAATATTTTCAAATTAAATCCACATTCATCAAATTTAAAAATATAATAGTTCAAAAACATGTTATTGAGGAGAAATAACTTTAAACTTTTAAAATGATTTTTGTCTCCCCAAACTTAATTTTTTGCATATAACACAGTTTAAAACATGAATATAAGTAGGGAAGAATTTAATAGAAATATGTATTACCATCTGTGCCTATCACCAAATAACTAGTTTAAGCACAATATACATATATGCTGGTAACATGTATATTAAAGATAAAAAGGGGTGAAATAAAACTACACCAAAGAAAGTCTAAATATATCAAAAGATAATCAGGAATGAGCTCACAATGGAACCTAAATATGAGAGTACAATAGTAGTAGTAGTAGTAGTAGAAAATAATAAGAAATATAGTCTAGTACATCCAGAAACAAAGAAAAATAATAAAAATAAAAAAGCACATAAAATCAATCCTTATTCTTCTCATTACCACTATCAACATCTTCATCGTCACCATATGAATTTTTATCTTCCTTGGATTCCTCCTCCTGATCATACAGTTGGTACGAGGGACAAATTTGGAACTCCACTTAGTTTTTCCCTCCAATTCACATGTTCTTCTGATTCATCTTTAATTGATCAACATAGAGATAGGCGACGTGATCTAATTGGCATTTTTTTTTCTAGTCAAGATGCAAAAAGTGGTCATCAAAATCATAGGCTATAGTTTGGATGGTGGAGCTTTCATTCTCTGAGAAATTCAATCAAGTTGACATAGAAGACATACAAGTAAAGGATTGAGGCAGAGAAGAGGACGCTGTGAGTTGTGAGGTAGAAGGCTGAGAGGAACTAGCTTAGGGCCCAAAAAATAGTGTGTATCATGTAACATCACATTAGCCTTAGATATGAGATAAAATGATGAACCAACTCCTCTAATCCATCAAAAGTGACACTGGATTGCTGAGTATGGGCAAAAATGGTGGAAGGGTGTCCTAAATCTAAATTGGATTCCTCTTTATATCATTAATAATAAAATGATAAATTAAAGCACCCATTTCATTGAGTTTCATGGTTAGGATGCAATAATTGAGAGTAGCTTTCTCTCTCGATAACTCACTCAAATTGGTTGAGGGTAGAATCTTGGCAGACTAACGTAGCAACGAGCCCTGGAAGCTGTATATAGTTTAGAAGAGACAAAATTGACTTTTTGATGATTCTTCTCTTTCCAGTTTTCTTTTCCATTTTTTAGATAATTGATAATCTCATCCAACTCAAATCATAAGGGATAGAGCTTGATTAGAAACTCTCAGGGACATCTCCCAATAAAAATAACACTTTAATGCTTGATGGGGGAGATGTCAACCCGCTTCTCCCAAAAAAAACTGAGTTGTTTCAGGCATCAGGGAGGTTGGCATAAAACTCCATAATCATAGAAACCACATCTACACAAGTGGTGTAGTAGAAGGCTTCTCATTTATGTCTCACTATCAAACTTTCCACTACACCGGGGCTAAGAAAACTCCTTTCAGCAATCAATTTCTACACTACCAAATGCTCATCACTCTTCAGCTTTAGAGCTTACAAATTTCTTTTTGTTAAACAAAGAACTAGCCTTAACCACTTTGGTTTTTGGAGCCTTGGATGAGTAAAAGTGATAAAAATAAATAAAGGAATGATGTATAAAAAGATGGTGGATGCACACAATATGATAGTTATGAGTTTAATCAAGCTCTCCCCTAAGAAATCTACAACTTTCTAAATCTCACCATAAGTCCCAAAAGTTCCCAGTTAAATAAGAGAAATCAAGCTTAAGGAATGGAATTTACCTCTTTGATGTGATTTCCACTCTCCAAAGCTTGACGAATCAAGCATAAATGCAAGATATGTTGATGTTCTTGGTATCACCATTTTATCACCAAAGAACAGTCAAGGAGGACGAGTTGAGAAAATCACCTAAATTGGGTTTATTTAAGTGATTTATCGCCCATGTGAGAGCAGTGCCTAGGCACTACGACAGTGGAACCAAGGCCTTGATCCTTCTATTTGGGGCCTTGGTGCCTGAATCCTATGGCGCTAAGGCATCTGTCTAATTTTCAGCATTTTGACACTAGGGCCACTAGCTCAAATGTGCAAGCCCCAGATTTCATCCCAGTCATATAATTTGTATTATTTGCTCCTTCCCATGTCTTAAAACACAGAAAATAAGCATATACACAAAATCATAGATAGGTGATAAAATGATAGTTACTCATCCCCCTTCTCATCATTTCTCCCTTCTCTATCGCTTAATCTCCACGAGATTCTCCTTCCATTGACTAAAGGGTGCTTACACATAATTTTTTAAGGAAATATTTTTGGACTAGGTAACACATATAGTATTATGATTGCCTTATATTTTGCCAATCTTAAGTGCCCTCCTGCCTGATAAAGTATGCATCATTGTCTGTTCAACAAAAAGAAATATCCTTTAGCTCCTCTTGGAGTTGAATGGTTGAGCCATTAAAAAGAAGAACCAGGTCAGAAATAGGAATTAAAGAAGTGAGACAGATCTACCCTTTGGCTAAACTCAATATGAATCCAAAAATTCTTATGCTCAAATGAGAACAAGGGTATAGAGGATAGCAATGCTCCTACAACCTCCAACAGTCATACTAAAGTCCATTCACAATGAGAACACTAAGAATTCACTATCTCACACCATACAGTCACAATCTAAAAATACAGACCCAAAAATATAACATTCAAACACAAACAAACCACATCACAAAAAAAAGCTCAATCTACCAAAACAGTATGGGTTGCCTTCGAAGAAGTACTTGATTTAATGTCCTCAATGCGATGAATCCATAAATTAGATGAGATGACCCAACATTAAAATTTCATTTACCATCAATCTTTCCTTTCTTAGATAAGGTTAACTAAGTGTCCATTTAATTTGCATTCTCTACCACTCTTAGAATCTTTAATATCAATAGTAGCAAAAGGATAAGCTTTTACTACAAGGTCCTAACAACTTGGACTTATGTTTTCTGCAAAATAATTTTATTCAAGAATTAAACAACAAAACCTCTTGTCCAATCTCAAAATCCTTCCTAAGAATCTTTTGATCGTACCTTTTTTTTTCATTTTCTTTTTATGAGTTATGGTATTTTTGTAAGATTTTTTCCTAATTTCTTCAATTTTTTTTAACTATAGTAGTCTCTTCTCACTAGCTTCCTTCATATTATAATTGAAAACTTTAACAACCCAATATGTTATATGTCCCAATTTCACAAGTAAGTGATAAGCTTTGCTAAATATGAGCCTTTATGAAGACATTTCAATGGATGTTGTATATATAGTCTAGTAGGCCCATAATGCATCATATAATTTCAAAGACCAATCTCTACTATTAGGTTTAACAATTTTTCCAAAATTCTATTAATATCATGATTAGAAACTTCTGCTAAATCACTAGTTTAGGGATGAAATGATGTGGTACTTTAATGTTTAATTCCGTAATTCAAAACTAAAAACTCAATTCATATATTTATAAAGTGGCTCCCTCTATCACTAATGATCACTCAAGGCATCCCAAATCTACTACATGTATTTTTTCTTCATAAAATTAGCAGCACTTTAAACATCACATTTTGGTAAAGCCTCTAGCTCAATCCATTTTGAGGCATAGTTTTTATCTATCATAATACACACACACACACACACACACACACATATATATTTGGTAAAAAAAGCTACTTATGGCTCCCTAAATGTTGATATTGTCAAAAGGATTACAAAAGAGAAGAAGAGAAATAAGGATCCCCACTAAAAGCAAAAAGCAATATAAGATCCTAAGGGTTCCTCCTCCCATAGTATCACAATAACAATTATAAGGTGTGGGGGCATTTAACTTGTCCCCCTGAAGTAAAAAGACAGGGATGAAGGAGTGTTGGTAGGCACAGAGACCATCTGAGATTCAACTCCACTAATGACTAAGAAGTTTGCAGGTATGTTGCCTTCTCTGTAAATAAAGGAGAAACATACCCTTATCCATTTGGTTAGTTGTTGCATCTGATTTATCCACTATTGTATGTGCCAAGGGGGGTTGATTTTCCTGTCATGTGATCCACTAGCTGAGAAAAATCCACCTCAACTTGTAAGGGAGACCACCTGTTCAGAGCAGCCATCTTAAGAGCCCAATATGAAGCAGCAGTCTCAGCTTCCGTGGCATCTTCAACTATGATTGGGGATTGAAAGTAAAGAATACATTTGCTTTTATGATCTCTGAAGGCCCCTCCTATGCCAACTATGTTTTGGGAAAAACTGCCATCTTTGTTTACTTAAATAAAAGGATACATTGGATTTTCCCAAACTACCTTGGTTATTTTGTAAATTTTCTTTTCTGCTGTTCTGCAAATCTTCAAGATGTTAGGGAAGCTTTTCCAATGGATCAATTTCCTAATGTAAGTCAGGCAGTTTTCCACCACCTTGCTTATTGTAGCATTAATATCTTCATGTTTTGCCTGGTTTCTAGTAGTCTAATGAAACCAGACAATAATAAAGGGGATTGGACCAAGTTTCAGCTTATGCCAGTCAATCAAGAGCATACACCTACATTAGCCCATCCCAAATTGATGGTGTTGATATGAACCTGCGGTTGCAGGGATTTGCATACATTTCTAAAGAAATCACAGGTGAAGAAGAGATGGTTAACAAACTCCATATCCTATTTGCATAACTAAAACTTAGAGGGGCTTTCAGCCCTTTTAGCTTCAGAATATCATCAGTTAGGATTAGATCATTTAGCACTCTCCAAGAGAAAAAAGACATGGAAGGGGTTAAAAATTTGTTCCACAAGCACTCACTCCAATGAATCTTGTCCCAATGATGCAACTTGTTATATGTTGCTTTAGTTACGCTTTGGTTGGAGCGAGAAATTAAGACAACTTTGTATTTCTTATTTCTGTCAAATTGGACATTAGTGACCTTCCTTATTGAGTGATAATTCAAAATTGTGTGAAGTAACTCCTCAGACTAGGATTTCTCTATCCAACAGTCTTTCACCAAAAGATTATTGTCATGAATCCCATCCAAAGGTTTTAGGAAATTTTTTGGGCACCATAATCAAGTTAGAAGCTGATACTTTGACTCTTCTCCCATAGGTAGGTTTGTTCAGTAGTTTCCCTCACCTTGAGCATTTTGCTCCAAACACTAGAATCTCCCAACTTTCTTGAAACTATATTTGGATGCTCAGTTCTGCAGTATTTAACATACATGAATTATGCCCATATATTATCTTGTTGTCTGAATTTTAACCAAAACATGCACATGCTGATTTTTTGTAGTTGTTGAAGTCCCATGAATCCCAGCCCACCAGCAAGCAAGGGTCTTGCCACCTTTTGTCAACTTACACAAAACATTTGTTTTCTTTATCCTGTCTAGAGAAATCCATTAAAACCTCTCTCCAACAGCAGTTGGATACTTCTCTTCATTACAACCACTTATAGTATGTACATGGGGAAGGTGGTGATGATGCTCGTCAATAGAGTTACTTTGCTCCCATTGGAAAGGAAAGAGTTGGTCAAACATTGAAGTGTCAAGTTGATTTTATCAACTATCTCATCAAAGTGTATTAGTTTGGTTCTTCCCCTATGTAAATAAACTCCCATGTATTTGAAAGGAGTAATCATAGAGGTGAATCCAGTTAGTTCAAGAGTCCAATGTTTGCAGGGTGTGGAGACTTTTTTGCTAAACAAAACTTAGCATTTTTCTTTGTTTACCATAAGTCCTGATGTGTGTTGAAATTTCTCTAAACAACCATGTAGATTTTTTACAGTTTCCTTATTTGCTCTGGAGAAAATGGTGATATCATCTGCATAAATCAAATGGCCAATATCCAATTTAAACCTATTGCAGTACATGTTGTAGTTCTTATTTTGGCATGGTCTCTCAAACAATTTAGACAAGTAATTCAGTGCAAGTATGAATATGGTTGGGGAGAGGGGGTCTCCATGTTTCAATCCCCTTGTGGCCTTAAAAAGACCATGAACATTACCTTTAATAAACACCGAGTTTACATTGCCCTCTAGCCATCTTTTGATAATCTGACAGGAATTTGTAGAGAAACACCTTGCCCTCAGAATCTCCATGATGAACTCCCAGCTAACCATGTCATAAGCTTTTTTTAAAATCTAGCTTATATATCATATTCCCCCTACAAGGTTTCTTTAAATCGAACGAAAATTCTTAATCTAGTAACAAATTATCTCTTATGCTTTTCCCCTCACAAAAGCTGCTTGCTTAGGGCTGACCAGATGGTGTAGTTGAGGTTGAAATCTATTCGCCAAGATTTTACTTATAATCTTACTGATCACATTCATTAGGCTTATTGTTCTAAAATGGTTTCACTTTTCTTTAAGGGAAGATTTTGGGATAAACACAATGGTGGCTGCACTGAAATAGTTTGGTAGTTCATGACCCTAGAAAACGTATTGTATGACCTTGATAACCTCCTCTTTTATGATCTCCCAAGCCTTTTTATAGAAGTCACTTGTGAATACATTAGGGCTAGTGTTTTCGTTCATTCTTCTCTTTTTTTTTTAAAGGGAGTCGCTAGCTTGTCGATCGTCGTATAATTCCCCCATTTGAATAAATCTCCCTCCCAAACCACAGAAATGATTTGAATAGGAGAGGAACCGAATAAGAAGGGACATACTACAAAGTCACAAATAAGAGAAAAAGTAAAACGTGGAGAGCCTACGTGCGATAAACCTAGCAAGGATAGGTTAAGAATGTCCGCCCAAACAAGATCGGGCGGAGGCACCTTAAACCAATATCCGCGAAAGAAGTATCTACATAGACTACCCATAACCAGAGAGTCAGGTGCATGTACCTGTTCTGGGGTCAAGAGCACTCCCAGAGGAACGTGTTCCTACTGGTTAATTACATCTTGGGGGATAACCAAGAATACTCTCGATAAAAGAAGTTTCGCTTCATATTATCATAGAGCTGGGGTATAGGAAATCATATGAAGGTTAATCTGTGTGGGAATAGTCCCAATGCTTTAAAGCTCACGCTAAGTACTCGAGCAGAGAGTGAGTCTCTCACATTCCGAAATGGGTAGCGGCTCATCGGCTCATGGGGCCCATGGAATAACCTAAATCATCTTGACGGGGATATCCCAATACGTAAAAGCACGTCCGGGCCAAAGGGCAGAGGACAAATCGTCGTATCCCAAATGGGCGGCAGCTCATTGGCATCGGGTCGTCAAGGTGATATCAACGAGGTCAATGAGCGACAGGGCCCAAAGGGACTCAACAAAAAGGAAGGTAGAATGATCCTAAAAGGTAGAGGTAACTGGGTCGGGGTACCACGGACCCGTCATACACAGCTACTAGGACCCTAAGTCTACCTGGTCGTGAAGGTAGTTGACCCAACATGTCCTGAAATCCCCGGTCAGCAATCCGTGAATTGCATCATCCACGGGAACCTCGGTAGCCCTAAGGTCAAAGGAAAGAAACTCTATCTTATGACTACAAGCTGGAACTCCAAGAGGTGGGACTTATACCTGCTGAAATAGCAAGGACACCTCAGGAAAGAAGAGAAAGTGGAGGATCAGCTACAAAGCTGGAAACACCCCAAACAAAAGCACTTACACCCCGTCTGGGTCGGGGAGCCTTCTAATACCCTAGGCGCACTAGACAACCACCTATATGAAGGTATGTTGGGTCAGTCAGGTTGGAAAAGTACGGGGACTCCTCCTCGGGACATGAAAAGATGAATGCAGTTATCTAGAATGATCCTAAGTATTGTGGAGGCCCTATTAATATGTGCAGGAGAGTAAAAGTTGCAATTTTTAGATCCTGAATATTTTAATCCTAAATTTTAATTATCTTGAATATTTTATTTAGGATTTTTGTAGAAAATTACAATTTTAGGGTCCTTAATGAGCCTATATTATATCGTGAAATTCCAGATAAAACACAGAAAGAAACAAGAAAAACACATGCAAGTGCAGACATGCAACATGATGTAATGAAAGCAAAACAAGTCAAATCAAAATAATAAACAGGCCGGTGTCGCTGGGTTGGCAACATATCCCAGAAAAGAAAAGGGCGGTCGGACTCCGCACATACATGCCCAGTCCTAATTCTATACATCAATATAAAAATGCAGAATTAAGATACGGGGCACGAGCATCTGCTCCTAGTCCCCTCCACTTGGTTCCCGTGCTAACGACTCAGAACCCGTGCCCGTAACTTATTTCTGCTACAGGACTCTCCTAGACTCTAAAAAATACACATAGAGAAAAGAAAAAAACTCAATCCTGCATGGAAACAAGTGTCAGCGGGAAAATCACATGCACATAACGTATCATGAGTCATGCCTTAAAAGTGGGGGAAGCTAATAGCACCTACAAGTAAAAGGGTTAGAAATCATTACTTGCTCCCCCCATAGCGGTACCTGTGTGTGTGTATAAAAATAGGCATGACTCCTTGCAGAAGAACGCCCTAACATACTACCACACATATGCAACATGCAATCACATCACAACCATAATGCAAAAGAAAGTTACCTGGCTAGGGCAACCAATCCAACAGGAAACAATAGCCAGGCATAAAAAAGACTATCTAGTACCCTAAATCTTAGCCTAGCACACCATCTACCGAGAAAGTGCATCGACCTAATATATAAGTGAGGGGTAAGTCTGAGTATAGTATGACTTTGACGGGGTCTTCATACCGGCCCCATCCTAAAGATCTGAAGGATCTAAAGGGTGTCACGAAGAATGATGACACAATTTAGATCTATTTGATCTTTAGCACAGTCATACTCATGTCAATCCCGATGACTTGACTTGCATTGCTCACTGGGATCAACCCAGCAAGCAATGCTCGTTAAGGCATCACGACCAACACGGGATCACTCTCCTAACGAACCTAGCTCGCTATCCATACAGACATGCAAATACAAATGCTAATGCAGACAAATCAAAACATTTAAGTAGTGATAAAGAGTATGCCATGAAGACAGTGACTCAAAGGAATGGGCATGCTGTAGTGGCAGGGGCCCGAGAAGAGGGTATACCTGTAAGGCAGTGACCCGAGGATGGGCATGCCGTGGCGGCAGTGGCCCGAAAAGAGGGTATGCCGGTAAGGCAGTGACCCGAAGGAATACAACTCAAGTAGATGATATCGATAATGCAAACAAACATGTACATGCACATACACAACATGCAAAAGAGCAAGTGGTAGGTCGATCGGGAGCGAATGAAACACGGAGGAGAGCCCAAAATCTGAGGCTTCTCCTCACCGTTTTACTCCGGCGAAAGAAAACACAACACCAGCAAGCAAAAGCCGGCGAGGTAAAGAAAATTCGGCGAGGTTGGCGGGGTTGGCCGAGAAAAAGAAAGAAGAAGAAGAAAAAGAAGAAATGGAAGAAAAACGAAGAAAAATTAGGAGGAGAAGAAGAAAAATAAGAAGAAGAAGAAGAAATAATAAAAAAATAAAAAAAAAGAAAAATTTGGAGGAGAAGAAGAAAAACAAGAAGAAGAAATAAAAAAAATAAAAATAAAAAAAAGAAGAAAAATTAGGAGGAGAAAAAGAAAAATTAGGATAAAAAAAATAGAAGAGAAAGAAAAATCAGAATAAGAAGAAGAAGAGGAAAGAGAAGAAGAAGGAGAAGATGAAGAAGAAGAAGAAGAAGATGAAGAAGAAGGAGAAGAAATAGAAGAAGAAAGAGAGAAATAAAAATAAAAATAAAAATAGAAATAAAAAAAAATTTGGAAGAAGGGAAAGAAGAAGAAGAAGAAGAAGAAGAAGCAAAAAAAAAGAGAAAAATAAACTAAAAGAAGAAGGAGAAGAAAATACAGAAAAAAAAGGTAGAGAAGAAGAAGAAAAAAGAAAAGAAAAGAAAAAAAAAGGAGAAGAAGAAGAAAGAGAGAGGTGCGTCCGGCGACGTGCGGCGCCGGCGATGGGGCAGGACCGGCGGCGAGTGGCGCCGGCGATGGAGGAGAGGGATCCGGGAGATCTCACGGATCCGGAGGGTGGTGCAAGCGGTTTGGAAGGGTGAAGGTGTCGGCGACGGGCTTCGCCGGCGTGGAGATGGCCGGCGGCCTCCTTCGCCGGCGAGGAGAAGTCGGCTACGACAAGCCAGGGCATGGGCGGTTTTCGCGAATGGGAGAGGGGTCAGCTGTGAGGAGATGCGGAGAAGAGCGTAGGTTTTTTTTTAAATATATAATAATATAATATATTATATAATAATTATTATTATTATATTATTATTATTATTATTATTCGTCTATTCTTCACCTGTATACGTCCTCGCGCCGAAGTGAACATCCTTCTAGCCTAAAATCGACGTTCCGGACGCGTTGGCGCAGTCTGTTTCGTCATTCGGGATCGTTTGGGCCACTTTTTCGACGATCGTGCCCAAAACGATAATTTGTGCACTTTCACCCCGCCCACAAAGCCGTAGCGAAGTGGACATCCCCCGNCCCACAAAGCCGTAGCGAAGTGGACATCCCCCGTAAGTGAAATCGATGTTCTAGACATAGTGGCGGGGTCCATTTCATCATCTGGGGTCATCTAGACAACTTCGCCGACTATCAGGTCAATTTGAGTCAAATTCGTGCATGGGGCACGATAACAAATTTGCACCGATCAAAGGTGGACACCCTATACTTATGACATCAAAAAATTGATGCCAACATCTAGTAGATTTAGCACTATCAATGGATAATAGAGCAATTCTAATTTCATCTGCACCTGGAACTTCAGCAAGATTCAAACCAGCAGTGAACACTTGATCAGAACTGAACAAATTTGGATCATCCTACTCCTTTTCTGTATGTTTACACTGCATTAGTTGTCAGGAATATGCCACAACACTATCAGCAAGCCCAACATCATCTATAATCCAGTTTACTTCATTATCTTTAATTAAGTGGATAGTATTGCACTTTCTTTAGTATTTGATACAGGCACATTAAAACTTAGTGTTTTTGTCCCCATCAGTGAATTTGATTTTAATAGCCTTTCATTTTAGAAATTGTTCTTGCCACACTACTGCAGTTAAGAGCTTCTCATTGGCCTCCAGAAGGGAGGCCTCATCCACCTTTCTAGTTATATAATCCTTCTCCATTTGCTTTAATTCCTTCTCAGCCTGCACCATCCTATTCAGAACATTCACAAAAGTATTTCAATACCCATGATTTAATGCCTTTCCAACTTTTTTCTATAGTCTCCATAGTTTTATTAAAGGGTTGGGCCAGTGCTCTTTTACAATCTGTATGAAGTCCTTATGGTTGGACCATACATTCAGGTACCTGACAAAATGCCTGGAATTTTTTTTTATTTGAAAAAATTGTAATCAGTGCGGGTGTGTGATCAGATCCAGCTAGGCTGAGATGAGTTATTGTGGTTTGCAAGAAGTTCTAAATCCAACTGTCATTAGCTAGCACTTTATCCAGTCTTTTTCATATCCTCCCCCTTCTCCATATAAAATATGGGCCATTATATCCCAAATCAAAGAGACCTGCAGTCTAGATATTTTCATTGAATTTAGTCATATTAGATATACATGGAGGTCTACCCCCCATTTTCTCAGCAGGAGATGCTAGGCAATTGAAGTCTCCCCCCACTATCAAAGCATTATTTGTTTGAATCTTGAAGTCATGTAATTCTTTTTTACAGTTCTTGTCTGGCTGATTTGGAGCAACCTGCATACACAAAAGTAGCACAACCTACCATGCCAGCCACATTGAAAAAGAAATGCATAAATTGTGGGTGATTCAGCTGCATTGTGCATCCCATTTCAGTTCTGCAAAATATCTAGATTTTGTTGTTCAAATTAGTAAACAAGGAAAATCCAGGGAAAGCTTTTAGATATTTTTAAGGATTGTGATGAACCCTAGGTTATAAAATAACCATACACCAAAATTTATACTTCTTATTTAAATATTTAAGTCTTTTAAAAGAAAGGGGGTGAGCAATCCCCCTTATATTCCAGCATAACAAGTTAGTCATGTTGGTGGGGTGGATGAAGGGAGGGTTGAGAGTTGGATTTGGTCCTTCCCCTTGTTGGTTGGATGTTGGATTTCTTGTGAGAAATCCGGCTTTCAATGGTGTTTATAATAAGATCTTGCATCTGCTGCTTTTCTTCTAACTTTGAGATCCTTTTCTTTTTTGTCTTCTGAATTCACCAATCTGTTTCCATTAGTTGATTCATCTCTAGCAACATTTTATCAAATGGTTTGGTGGACTTCATAATCTCCTTTTCATGCATAGATCTAGTAGCCTAGCTAGGGGAGGCCATACTTCCTTCCCTATATTCATCATGATGAGAAGAGGGAGCAGCATTTCCCCCTTCTTCTAAGTTAAAGTTAGTTACTGGAGCAGTGTTTTGTGTTCTCATAGATGTTCCAATTTGTAAGTTCTGGTGATTGGAGGTGGGGTTTGAAGCCTCAATAGCAGTGAGTTGGTGTAGATCCTGTCCTCTAGAATTTAAGTCATTCTTTCCTTCTATAAAAGGGATTGACATCTTCTAAGCATTTTGGAGGATAGGTTCCTTAGAGGAGTTATCTTGGTTCCTTTTAGTGGGGGGGATGTAGCATGTAGCACCTATCTACAGTATGTCCAAACATCTTACAATGTTGGCAATAGTAAGGTTTTTTCTCCATTACTACCTCCTACCAAAAACCCTCAATATCATGTCCAATCCACCCTCTTTTCATCTCTAGAAGGGTTAGGCTCCTCTCAATTAATATTCTTGCAAGTGCAGGTCTGTCTTTTTTGTAAGTAGGAGCATCCACCTTTAAATGGGTACCAATAGCACATCCTATTTTAAATTGGGCATTCATGTTGAAAAAATGGAGGGGGAGACCTAGCAATTTAAACCAAATAGGAACCACAGGTGGCTCCTTACTAGGGCCAAAATCTGGAGTCCATTTTAATATTTTCATGGATGCTCCAGCAATCATTATTGATTGCTTGACAAACACCATAGTATAATCCTCTTCTGTGGTGAGTTATATTAGGAGGTTTCTCCCATCAAGTAAGCCAAATTTCCATACTCCAATAAAGTGAAGAGAATTAAAGTAGTTCCTAACCAGCTCCATTTTAGGATGTCCCAAGCTAAACTTTCCAATGAGGGTGAACAGTACTTCCCTATTGAGTTGTGTAATTTCTTATTCAAAAAAGAAAACTGCAAGCTCTCCATCCATAAGTCTCACTAGATGAATGCAAGGAAAGGAACCCTTTCAAACATCAGCTTCATGAAAGGATTGTCAAAATACCAGTTTATCCGGCTCTTACAGTAAATCATTGTGTTTTCCAACCACCCTAGCATAAGTGGCTCTTGTCAATTGTGCATTAGTTTCCACATCAAAAGGCAGAGCCATTTTGGTAGCACTCGCATGAAGGAAAAGTGACACTACCTCAAACTTCAATGTAATAGTAACTTTTTGAAAATCTTAGAGCTCGGCAAGAAGGAAACACAAAAACTGACCTCCAAAGTAGAAACCAGGCTGCAAGTAGTCCCCTTGAGATCACCACCGACTAACCACACGCCTCAAGCCAGAATCATCATCTCCCCAAAAACCCTAGCAGAGCCCCAATCGCCACCATCTTCTATATATATATATATATATA
>NEWO01000090.1:1743678-1774163 GCA_003013225.1 Phalaenopsis aphrodite
CCTCCTTTATTCCCTCGATTGAGAATGACTTTCATGATAATACGACTTTTGCATAACTTCCTCATCTTACTCATTCAAACTCTATTTCTGATATAGTTACTAACTTTGAAACTCATTTGCCCATTCCAAACTTGTAGTTAAATTATAGTACAGATGCATGTCAGATAAAAAACTTTTTAAGAAAACTTATGCCATCCCCCTTGAATATTGCTATCAATACATCACTACAACGCACTACTGATGAATTAGAAAATGAATGGCAAGTCCAAAGGCATACAAGAAGAAAAGCTAAAATAAATAATGAACTCTCCAATTTAAATGCTGGAAACATTATTCAAGAAGGCACATACTATTCAGAGGGTCAGCAATTAGGCAACCCTTCTAGGTCTTCTAGAAGTGCTGGCTTAAGAAAACTTGTTTAATATCATGACTTGGAATATTAGGGGAGTGGCGAAGCTTGCCCCCCTTAATAGGCTCAGGTATCTTTACAGGGTTCAAATAATCTTCATCTTTGCTCTTTTGAAGACTTTTGTGCATGTTAATAAAGACAAGATTCTACAAAAGTTTAGAGGTTACAAATCCTTTTGCAATAGAAATAACAAAATCTGGATTTTTTTTGAAGCATTCTATTGATTAATCTATTGTGGAAGATGAGCATCAATTTGCCCTTACTAATTTCAACATGGAAGATTTCCATGGTTGGGGCACTTTCGTCTATTCAAGCTCTCTTATGTAGGAAAAACTCTTAATGTGGCAAAAACTTGATATAATGGGAGATACTATAAAGGATAACTGGTTTGTGGGTGCAAACTTCAACATTACTATGAAGCCTTCAGAGAGCAAAGGTGGTGGTAGATGTGATCCTGGTCATCTTTAAAACAAATGGTGCTATAAACACTAATTATTTTCATGCAACTCTAAAGCATAGAAGAAACATCAATAGCATTTTGAAGATTAAGACAGCTAATGGTCACATCTTAACTAATCCAAAGGATATTGGTGAAAATGTTATAAGCTACTTTACTTAGCTTTATCAATCTATTGTACATGTTACTCAAGTGGACTCAAATGTCTTTATTGATGAAGCAAGCTACATTTCCAATCTCTCTTTATTACACCCCCTTGATGAAGATGAAATTCTTTCTACTTTCAAATCTATATGTCCCAACAAAGCTCCTGGTCCTGATGGTTTATCTTCTTCTTTCTATGTTCATTATTGGGATATTATAAAAAAAGAAGTTATATTGGTTGTTCAAAGAATTTTTCTTGATGAAAATCCTAGTAAGTTCTTCAGCTCTGCTTCTATTATTCTTATTCCAAAAGGGAATGACAAGCTCTCATGGGACAACTTTTGGACTATATCTCTTACTCTTGTTCTTTCTAAAGTTTTGAGTAAAATTATTGTGAATCAGCTTCAACCACATCTCTTCTAATTAATTTCTCCACATCAGTATGCTTTTATTAAAGGTAGAGAAATTTTTTATAACATTTTGTTAGCCCAAGAAATGATTGAAGACCTTGAAAAAAATTGTATAGGGGATAATATGGATTCTAAGCTTGATATCAAAAACGCTATTGACACTATTTTTGGTGATTTCATTCTTAATGTCTTGCAGGCTAATGAGTTTCATAAGACTTCTATTCTCTTATCAAAAGATAGTTGTCTAACAATTACTACAGTGTTCTTGTTAATGGCACATCCCACGATTTTTTCCCCTTACAGAGGCATTAAGCAAGGAGATCCTTTTTCTCTGACCATCTTTATTATTTATTTTGACTACCCATCTAGGATTTTCAATAATTTACATGGACTTCATCTTCATTTGCAATATTCTCATAAGTCCAAAATCTTGGTTAGTCGTCTTGCCTATGCTGATGACGCTATTCTTTTTTATAATGCTAGTAAGTCTGCCACTAAGGCCACTATGCTACTTTTAGAAAATTTTTAGAACACTTTTGATTTGGTTTTTAATTTGGATAAGTTTTCCCTTACTTCGAGGAATTTCATGCATCAAAATATTCAAAATTAGGCTTCCAATTTTACAAATTGTAAGATTGCCAATTTACCCATTAAATACCTTGGTGTGAAGATTCTTAAGGGAAGAAGGAAACAAGTTCAAATGGATGAGATTGTTGAAAAAGTAAAATCCTGGATTAGAGGTTGGAGAAATAATTTTCTGTCCAATGGTGGCAAGCTCACATTGCTGAAAACTGTGCTTTTTACTCTACCTCTCAGCATTATGCAAGTTCTCAAAACTAAGAAACCCAAAAAAAAACATGAAACACTTTTCAATAAATTCCTTTGGAGTGGTTCTAATTCTACTAAAATCGGGACTAATTGGCATCATAATAGAACACCTCTTGCCTCTGGAGGTCTTGGTGTTAAAAATTTGCTAAACATTATTGATATAAATAAGTGCAAGCTTCAGTTCAAATTTCGTTCTGGGGAGTCTCTTTGGGTTCAGTTTATGCTTCACAAATATTTTTCTCTCTACACCCCTCTACGGTTACTTGGAAGATTGGGGATTCTAAAAAGCAATACACTTGCTAGATCGGTGGCTTCCCAGTTCATATTTTGGGATGTGGGGGATGGTAAAATTTTCTTTTAGCAAGACCATTATGGCTTCTCTAATCTTACAAATTCACCTCATTCTATTAATGACGCAAATCACACTGTCTTTGATCTTCAGTTGAATGGTACCTGGGATTTGCCTAGGCTTATTTCCTAGGTTAGAGAGGAGGCCAACTCTATTTCTGAATCCCTATTTCTATTGGTACTAGAGATGTTCCTATGTGGAAATTTAATTCACATACATCTATTATCAAAATGATATATTCTCATACTAACAACTTTCAAAACTGGAAGTGGAGCCCTTATGTATGAAATCAATATCTCTCCCCCTCTATTACTTTCTTTCTTTGGAGATTTTTAAACAACTTACTACCTCTAGATGATATTTTGAAATTGAAAGGGCTAAGGATGGCATTCTTTTGTTATATATATAAGAAAGAGGTTGAGTCCCCTCAAACTGTATGCCTTGCTTGTCATTTTTCTAGATCGGTGTAAGAGATGTTTTGGAACTTTTTTGGTATCACTTGGCTTGCTCCTTTAAGCTTGGAAAATATACTTTACACTTGGAAGGAAGTTGGTTTTTTCACAACAAATTGCTATATTCTCCCATGACTACTTTGTGGTTCATTTGGATGGCTAGAAAAAGCCATAAGTATTAGGCTTCTGGACAAACATCTCTTACTAGTATCTCTTTTATTTTGGCTCACTATTTTAAAGCAAAGAGAGTTGTTGGTGCCTCTAGATGTGTCTCTAGTAGTACCCCTCTTCTCAGAGTGGTAGGAGACTAAATTTAATTAGTTGGGCACCACCCTCTTATGGTTGGACTAAAGTTAACAGTGACGGAAGCTATAATATTAATGTTGTTGGTATGGGTGGTATCTTTCGGGACATCAATGAGAAATGTTTGCCTTTTTTTTTTCCTCCTCCTCTTTGGAAGTCGAGACTAGGGTTGTACTAGCAGCCTTGCAAGTGGCAGTCTCTCTTAATATTTTTATGTTAATATTGGAGACTAATTCTCAAAGTTTTTTTAAAAATTTTAACAGGACATTTGGCTTTTGCTTGGCATATTAAAACTTTTATGAAGTGTATCTTGCATATTATAGATACAAATCAACTTGCTTTGCAATATAGCTTTATTCATCTAGAAGGCAACAGCCCCACAGATTGAATTACCAAAATTGAGCTTAATAATGTACTGATTTGTGATGCAGCTCCCTCCTTTCTCAATACTCTTATACAAAGTGATCTTCATGAGGCTCCCTATATTCATCTCTAATTTCTCTTTTATGCTTCATGTTATTTAGGTGAGGGGTTGGCTTATCTGGGTTTGGGAGGTTTTTTATGAGACTCTCATTGATGTTCTAATTGTTTTGAGTGATTTCCATTACTTACCTCTATCTCTTTATCTATCCCATGCCCACAGCTCTAACAGTGAACTCTTCTTCTCCTATAGGATTGGTAGTAGGAGGGTTATGTGTTGGGTGTTTAGATTGGTATTTTGGTGCCTTAATTCTTATCTTTACTGCCGCAGAAATACAATTATGAGTATAGTTTGGTTGTTTAGTTACACCCGTGACAAGTACTTAGTGTTACCTGAAGTTTGGGGTCTTTATGAACTTCCTATGTAGGAATAGAAATGGTCTAGACTTTCCCTGCTTTTCCATTTCTTCTTTCTCCTTCATTGCATTAAATTAAGTCTACTGCAGAAATTTAACTCTCATTGCAGGCCCTCTCTCTTGAGCCTCACTTTCTCTATATTAACAAATTGCTCTTACCTTTTTCTACATTGTTTTATTTTTTTAATTGAGGAGGAATGTTATGATTACTTTGTCCATGAGTACGGGAAGATGCCCTTAATTAAATGAGTCCCTGCTCTACTTAAGGGTTTGTCTGATCTAATTTTGAATTGCTATAATTTGAGGTTACTGCTTTCTGCACAATTTATTGAGGGATACTTTGGCTACTATGTTCATACTATGTAAGGAGATTCTTCTATTTTATTTTTGGAGTAACATGGTTCTATTTCTGTTATTTCTATAATGGTCTTTTCAGCTTAGTAGTTGAATCTCTTTTTAAAGGCCCTCTTGCAAATTTGGGAAGTTAATGGCTCCAAGTTTAATATTTCCACAACATTGGTTGTCTTGACACTTGAGCACAATTGTTGTTTCACTTCATTTTCACAGATTTTTAAATGGGGACAGCTTAGTTTTACTTTAATAGATTTTGAGATGGGGAAGCCTTGGTCACTATGAATTTGTGCTTTATTGCTCAATCTTCAAAAACATTTTACAATTGCTATTGTGTATAGGTCATTCTTTCAGGTGGTGTTTGTATGCAAATATAAAGACTTTTTGACTTTCAGGACGTTGCTTCTCTCGGTTTTGAATCCAGCTACTATGTACGAGGACTTTTTGGCTTTTTCTCTCTCACAGCTGATTTTGTGTTTCTCTACACATGTCAATATTGGGCATACTTTTTTTATTGGTATACTATTTGTTGGATTACATGTATTTTTGGGTATACTATACCATATCTCTTTCCTCTTTTTTCTTTGTTGTGTGGAGTTGTAATGTGGAAAGAGGAACTTCTAGGAACTTATAGGACTTTGTTGTGTGGAGTTGTAATGTGGAAAGAGAAATATCTAGGACTCTAGGGTTTGGGATCCATTGCTGCTCACCTTCAACTCATTCCGGTTCCTACCTTCAATAATGATTCTCCTTGGTATGTTGGGATCTTAAAACGTGATTTTGGTAATTTATTGCTAGGTGGTAGAACTGTTTTTGGTGTTTTTGTATTTCCCGGCCTCTCAGTTTTTTAATTGGCAGTTTACTGTTCCATTGGGTTCACACCCCCTGGATGGTTTCTTGCTTCTAGCCATTGTTGTTTCCTGACTCCTTTAGATCATCAATGGATGCTTCTTTCTAGCAAACTGATTTAAATTATGTGGGGAAATCATACTGTTATTGTCGCTCCCATGTGGCTGTTGGGTGACAAATTGGTTTTCCCTCAAACTTATCATGATGGTATGGTTAGGGATGAGGAAGGTTATTTACTTAAGAGAGGTTCCAAGAAGGGTGGTGAGCATGCCCTCTTTTTTTTTCAAAAATGTAGTATGTGATCTGTTCATGAGTTGTAAATTTGCCCTTATTGGTAAGTTTCAATTAGGTCATCCCAAAATGGACATAATAAGGAAAACTTTTGAAGAATTCAAGTTAACCGAGCACTGGAAGGTGGTCTTGTTTGATGGTAGGCATGTTATGATTCATTTGCCTAATGAAGAAGATTATGCATGGATATTCTCAAAGAAACTAATTAACATTGAGGGGAACCAAATGAAATTGCTAAAATGGACCCCTGAATTTTATAATGGTAAAGAGCTCCCTATCATTCCCAATTGGTTTAAACTTTTTTGATTGAAACTACATTTCTCTCACCACAAAGTCATATTCTTAACTGGTGCTCTTCTAGGAAGGCCAATGAAACTAGACATTTCCACTTTTAATTTGACTAGGGCCTCAGTTGCTAGGATCCTAGTGGAAAGGGATATCACACTTCCTCCCATTGATGAAGTTTGGTTGGGCACTAACCATAATGGGTATTAACAACCTATAATCTTGGAATAAAAGCCTTATTATTGCTCCAATTGCAAATTTTCTTATCATACTGATTTAAAATGCCTTAGGCTCCATCCCTCCCTAAAGTCTACAAAACACACTCATTTGCTAGATCGAGCACATGCTTCTGTTACAAAGGAAGCTGTTGAACCTATACCAGTCCTGAATACTGAGGATGGTTTTGAACCCATTGATCATAGTGTGTCACCCCCATTGGCCAATTCAAATATTAATTAAGATAATTCAGAGCCACATACCATTTCACTTGTGGAGCCAGTTGTGACTGAGTTACAAGAGTTGCTTATACACACTAATCGGCTCTTGGAACCTCAATCAGATGTTCATACTGAATCCACCATTCCATTTATGAAGATACAATAAGAAATGGAGACTGATTGGAAGATTCAAAAAGCTAATAAAAAAAGGAAGTGACAGATTGAGGGGAAACGTGCTTTGGATGACACCTTGATCATTGAAGCTAGAAGCTCCTACTCCACTAGGAAGGACTTCCTAACCAGGCTCACTAGGGATTGGTCCATGACCTCCCATCATGATTATTCTCTTATGTTGGAATATAAGTGGGATTGGCCACCCCTTTTCTCTAAAGAGGCTCCAATTTCTATATAGAAAGCATAATTTATGGTGTATGGCCATCTTAGAACCTTTTGTTCACAAACACTCTACTAAAATTACGAAGTCCTTCCCTGGTTTTAATCACATGACCAACTTCAATAATAAAATTTGGTTCTTCTTTCGAAAATAAAACCAATGTTTTTTTTTAATCAACCACCCCTATTTCATTTACATCTCCTTTGATATGTCAAGAAACACTATTTTTTCACTATCATCTATGAAGGTTGTAATAAACTGATGGGGAAGAGCTTTGGTTCAATCTGCATTCTATAAGTTCATTCATTTCTTCCAATTAGTTGATTGGGGGGAGGGGGTACTTTAACAGTCTTGCCTCCCCCACTGAGAAAAAGGAGGCTAGGACTCCAAATCTAGCCCCGAAGACAACTAAGGCTTTCACAAACACTATACTAATAAGCTTGATATGATCAATGAAATTAAGTCTTTCTTTTGTAGGCATACTCTGCCAAAATAATTTTCTACCTCCAACATTGTTCTGATACCCAAATCTACTGAAAGATCCATTTGGAAACATTTTAGACCTATTTCACTTACCACAGTCTTCAGTAAGATCATCAGCAAGATATTGGTTTATAGATTGAAGCCTCATCTTTCCAAACTAGTCAGGCCCAACCAAGCTACATTTATCACTGAGAGAAGTATTACTAAAAGTATGTCACTGATATAGATACGCCTTTTAGGGGTGGAAATTTAATCTATAAACTGCATGTTAGGAAAGCCTATGACACTATTACGTGGGAACTCATTATGGACACTCTCAAGGCCAAGGGGTTCCCTTCCAATTTCTGTGAGCTAACTTTCAAGTGGTTGCAAGGTAATGTTAATTCCAATCTCATCAATGGTAGTGCTCATGACTTTTAAACTACTAATAAGGGCCTCAAACAAGGTGATCCACTATCACCCACTCTCTTTGTTTTGGCAATGGATTATTTCCTTAAGCTATTAGATAGTAAAATTCCTTACACTTCCTCTAATTTATTTTATCATAAGTATAATATGCCTATTAGCCACCTCCTTTATGAAGATGACATCATACTATTTCTTAGGGCTAGTAAACCATCTGTCAAACAAGTTTTGCACTATCTTGAGGCTTTCCATCAGTGCTCGGACTTATAATTTAATACCACTAAATGAAACTTGCTCTTTAGTTGTAGAATTAAGGAGTACCTCAAACAATGAATACAAGAAGTTATTGGATTTTCCACTACCTCCATTCCCTTCTACTACCTTGGAGTTCCCTTCATTAAAGGAAAAGTAAAATAGGTGAATTTTGATCAAGTCATTGCAAAGATAGAGGCCCAACTGAACTGTTGGACAAATTCTTTTCTTTCCAATGGGGACAGAATAAACTTACTAAATAGCATCTTAACCACCTTCCCACAGTATATTTTACAAATGTTTGGGATGAAGAAAAGTACTCAACTGCACTTGGAGAGATGCTTCAACCTATTCTTATGGTCTGAGTAGAGAAAGTAGCACCACTGAGCTAGCTGGCAAAAATTAGCAAGGCTCATAATTTCTTAGGGACTTGGATTTAAAGGGCTCCCTCAGCTATAAAAATTAACCTCTATAAGTTGTGGATCAAGTTTAAACAGAAGGATTTACTTTGGGCCAATTTTTTTATGGGAAAATATTGTAAGGGATTTCATCCAAATCAAGTGGAGAGGAAACTAGGAGACTCAAAATTATGGGTCAGCTTCCTTAATGTTAGACAACAAGCTGAAAATCTCTTCTTATAAGGAAATATCAGTTTTTGGCTACATAAATGGTGTCCTGTAGAAATGCTGCATCCTCTTCACCATATCTCCAATTCTGATCTACAGGTGGCTGACTGTTGGGAAGGAAATAGTTGGTCATCAGCTATGCTGTACACTGTGGTTACTCCATCCTCTACTGAAGTTATATCAAAGTTACCCTTTGACACCACCAGTAAAAATTCCATAGCTACTGCTCACAGCCACTCTCAAAGCCTAACTCAAGCTTTCTATGCCAAATTATAACAGTGGATGTCTGTTTCTTAGGCTGACTACTTGTGTAATAAATTTCTTTCTCCTTCTATTACCTTCATGGGGTGGAGATTGTTCCATCATTTCTTACCAGTTGTTGACATCCTTAAATTAAAAAGGTTGAGAGATCCCTCTAGGTGCTCTTTATGTCTGCATGAAGAGGATTTTTTTGTGCATCTTTTCTTTCAGTACCCTTATTCACAAACTATTTAGAATGATTTCTTCCCATGCTTATGTACTAATACCATTATTTTTTAATAGAATCAATTACTTCTTTGCTGGACAAGTTGGGCTCATATGAATTTTGGGTTCATCCCTTTTATTCTGGTCTGGTTGCTATGGATGGCCAGGAATTAAGTCAGGTTTGAAAATTGCTTCATTCCTACATCTAAGGTGGCAGCTAACTGTAAGACCTTCCTCCTCAAGCTGATTTCTCTAACGAACTTCCTTAATATATGTAGTTCATCATGGAAAGCTGGTATTCTCAAACTTTAGGATACTAAGATGCTGTTGGAAAGACCCTCCCAACCCTTTATCAAGGCAAACACTAATGGAAGTTTTTCATATCAAAAGGTTGGGGGGAGTTTTCAGGTATCACACTGGTAGATGTCTTCTATTTTTCTACTCCTCTTTTTCAGTCATGGACCCTTCTGAAGCTGAAGTAGCTGTTGTGTTTTGGGCTATCAAGTTAGCAACCCTTAACAAAGGGACCAACCTAATTGTGGAGATGGACTCTACTTTACTTTTGAAGGTTATCACTGATGATGGTGCTTATCTTTAGCATATTGACCAATGGCTTAAGATGATCAAGGCATTGAGGATTCCTTCTCCCATTCATTTTACATTTATCTATTGTAAAGGTAACAATCATGCCAACTCGTTATCCAAAGTTTGGAATTCTTCTAAATCCACTTTAGTCTCCAAAACCCCTTCTTCTCTTGCTTTTCTTTTGGGTGGGGACGTTTTAACTGTCTCACACCTTAGAATTTGTAAAAAAATTATTTTGGAATATATTTACCCTTTTTCCACTATATATATATATATATATATATATATATATATATATATATATATATATATATATATATATATATATATATATATATAAGTTTTGCAATGGGAGCGATGGGAGCTCTATTAGGGTTTTGGGCAATTCTTGGGCAATTTTCGGCGTTTGTGGATTGGGCTTCTCCGGTCGGCTAGTGTGATCTTTCCGTCATCTCTAGTGATTATTTCTTCCATTTTTTTCCCTTTCGCTGAGTGTTCTTAGAATTTTGTTGGTTGCAAGTTTCAAATATGCCGCCGGTTTCTTGAACGTTTATTGATGTTGTTATAGATGGGGGTGGTACTTCATCTGCACCTTCCTATAATTTTTTCCACAAAGTTTTCATAACACTCTTAATGTTGGTGGAGATTATACTTTCATCAAAAAATTGGGGAAAAATGGTAAACTTGCACTTTATATTACTGAGGTTGAAACTTCTATGCTCGCCTCTTCTTGTCATCTTGCTCTAGTTGGTAAATTTATTTTTGGCATTCCTAAGGATGAGTTCATAAGGAGAGAGTTTGAAATACAACAACAACAACAACAACAAAGCCTTAATCCCACTACGTGGGGTCGGCAAGGAGAGAGTTTGAAATGTTAAAATTAAAATGTTGGTGGAAGGTTGGTTTCATTGATGGTAGACATATTTTTATACAATTAGTTAATGATTAGGATTACACTCTCTTCTTTGCTAAAAGGTTTATGTGGGTGGAAATTAGTTTGATGAAATTTCAGAAATAATGTATTAATTTTGATCCTAAAGTTGTGTTACCTATTATTCCAGTATAGATTCGTTTTCCACTACTTAAACTACATCGTTTTAGCCATGAAATATGTTTTTCACTTACTATTGCGTATGAGAAACCTTTCAAAATGGATCATGCAACTTTCACTTTATTAAGACCTTCTAAAGCATTTATATTGGTTGAACGAGATATTACTCAAGCTTTCTATAATGAAATTTGGATAGGCTGACAACAACAAGGTTATTTGTAGCCTTTTGAAATTGAAAGACATTCTTCTTACTACGCTCATTTTTCTGTGTTTGGACATCAAACCACTTCATGCTTTTGTCATAATCCTCAAGTCAAAAATACCCAGAATGCTAGGAAAACTACTAATCCTGTTAACAATATAATTGTTGATTAGAATGATGATCCAACTGGTGCTGAAAATAGGAATGATTTAGTTGAAAATCTTGATACTAATGTTACTCCTAGTTTGCAACCTTTGGTTACAGGAACTGTTAATAAATGTATTGAGGCATTACCTTCACAATTGAATATTAATGATGAGCATCAAGGAGCTGAAGCTTTACATTTATGTTATAATGTTAGACCTAAACATTTGCAGATTATTGATAATGTGGAGTTAGCTGAAAACTCTGAAAATCATCATGCTAATTTTCCTTATGGACACTCCCCTCTTGCGAGACCTGATGAAGAAATGATCAATGACGAGCTTGTGGAAGCAAATACTGCTAATAGACACTCTTCTCTTGTAGTACATGCTAATGATAATGAACACTCTACTCTTCCTAGTATTATGGTGCATTCTCCTATAGTTGGAACACATTCTGATATAAATACTGCTCTTGATAATGCCTCATCAACTTTTGAAAATGAATGGCAAGTGCAAAAGCACTCACAAAAAAAGGCTAAATGTAACATTGAGTTATCTAGACTAAATGCTAGTAACATTATACAGGAAGGTGTTTATCACTCAGATGGAGAATAGTTGGTCAACTCTACTAGATCTTCTAGAAGGGTTGGCTCACGACATCATGATTAATATCATGGTTTGAAATATTAGGGGAGTGGCATACCCTAACTCCCTTAATAGGCTTAAAAGCTTGTGTAGGGTTCACAAATTACTCATTTTTGCTATTTTGGAGCCTTTGGTTCATGTTAACAAACACCGAAAATAAATAAATTCAAAGGCTATCTTTCTTACTGCAATGTTAACAACAAAATTTGGGTTTTTTGGAAGCCCACTATCACTCTTTCAATTATTGAATATGAGGATCAATACATTCTAACTCAAATTTATTTTGATGGATTTCAGAGGTGGGGTACTTTTGTTTACTCTAGCTCTAATTTGCATGAAAAAAAACTTGCCTTGTTAGAAAATTAAGTATATGGGAAGTATCATCAACGAGAATTGGTTTGTGGGTGGAGATTTCAATATGATCATGAAGCCGATGGAAAGAAAAGGAGGTGGCAGAGTGGAGCCTGCTCTTATTAATAGATTTTCTAACTCTATGTTTAAGGCAGGTCTTTATGACTTGGGCTATACTGGTTCTGCTTACACTTTGAGGAGGGGATTTCTTTATCAAAGATTGGATCATTTCTTAGCAAATTCAGCTTTTATAAGTTACTTTCCTATAGTGAAGGTGCAACATTTGAGTCATTTTACCTCTGACCATAATTTTATTTTGCTCACATTGGCTTTCACTATCAAGCCGGTGATTTCTATATTTAAATTTCTTAATGTTTGGACTCCACGTGCCACTTTTCTTGATTTGGTGACACAAGCTTGGAAATATGATGGTGTTGGGACTCCTTAGTTTGTCTTGTGGCAATTGCATAAGAAAGTGGCTGCTCATCTCATTAAATGGAATTATCAGGTCTTTGGTAATGTTCATAAAAAAAGTGAAAGATGCTCAGAAAATTGTTGATTCTTTGTAAGCTTGATCCAGACTTAATGCTTATGCATAGTATAGCAATAGTTCTGATGATATTTTTCACTTATATTTTCTTATTTTGTAACAAAACTAAAAAATTGATCTTGAAGAACAATAAGCATTTAACTTTCTAATTTATATATATTTATATTGGGATACTACGCAAGTATACATATCATTATCAAGTAATATATCAATTTTTAATTAAGACGTGAATATTGAAACCACAGGGAAGATTATGCAATATGCACTTTTTAGAAAGTTTTTCTATTTTTAAAAAGATAATTACTTAAACTAAAAATGATTTTTGCAAGATTTTAAAATTTAAATATTTTCAGAATTTTTTTATATTTTAACGAAACTGTTGAAGATAATTAAAGTTTTTGTAGAAGAAAATTACTTAATATGAAAATATATTTCTTCATATCATGAATCAGTAATAAGTATAGGAGTTCTGTTGTGGAAGTACGCAAATTGTGTTGTGCCAAATAGAAGCAATATTATTCTTTACCCTTACTAGAGATGTTATAAAGAACATTGGCTAATTTAAAGTTTGAATAGTTCTAACGACCGGCTAGGCAGAAAAGATACTAGCTCTCACTCTAGAGTTCCCTTGATTCCCTCCACATGGGGGCTAACATTCTCGTATCAGAACCTAAAATAATAAACCAACTTGGGGGGTTTAGCCTCTCACTTTAAAGTCCTCTAACTCTACACCCATTAATGAATATTTCCCTATTTATTTGCACTCAATCATATGAACTACAATCTCATTCATACAACCTCATGTGATTCATTCCAATTGTTGGTTGAGACAATACCAGCTCGGTTTTTACATGTTCACAGAACAAATTTTAACATTTGGATTTGGCCAAATAAAGAAGTAAATAAAGTACATGGATTTAAATCATCACAACTTCTTCCATCATTAAATATCAATACTCTCCATAACTTCCATCCAAAAATTAATTACTTATCATTTTAAGAAGAAAGATACAGAAAACTACTAAGATCTGTGGAGAAAACAAAATCACACTTTAGTTTAAAGGAAGAAATCATTGTCAAACCAACAACAAGTCTCGATTAAAACCAAAAGTAATCTAAAACAAAAAGATAAAAACATATCTCAAGTCCTCCACCAAACTCTTGAATTTCCTTTGAATCTCTTCTCTTTTGCAATCACTCAAAACAAAATAACATAAAGGATAAAGTGAATAAAAAGTAGTTCCTGAAAATCTCAACGAACTAACTCCTCAGAGAAGAACTTTCAAAACTTGCAAATATTTTCAGGGCTCACACTTTTTCAGGCCTTTTCAGGACTCTTTTCTAAGTCATCTCTTCTTTGTTTTATAAATTTCTAAGAGGTGCCTTGGGATCTCTTCAAAATGTGTCTTGATTCGATGTATTTGCCCAAGAGACGCATCCTTTCATGATAATTTTCGTCCATGGTCGTTACAATCACCTATGAAGCTAATGGGTGCCTCAACAACCTCTTCAAAATTCATGAAAACTAATTTTACTTAACTAGCAACTGCCACTGGCGCTAAAGCAGACGCTTAGGCGCGGCCTTCCCTATTTAATCAGTGCTTAAGCGTTGGATCTGGCGCTTTGGGGCCAAAACTCTTTTGCACAATTTTTCACCTTTTAGCTCCAAATTTGATCCTTTTTCACTCCTTTAAGTATTATTTCCATTTTTTACTTGTATCTGCAAAAAAAAAAAACACCAAAATACTATCCATTAAAGTGCAATATCTCCAAAACAGGTATGAAAATGTGTCTAAAAAGTCTATATATTTTAGGTGTATCGAAATCCCCCAAACTTAAAATGTTACTTGTCCTCAAGTGACACTTCAATCTTTAAAAACCAAATATATATGATATGTACATGAGTTTCTTTAGGAGTTACTAAAATGTAGATTTAGATATATGGTAGTCCAATTTAGAAAAAATAATTAGTAAATGAGATCAACTTAAAGTTCGAAAATTTTTAATTTTAAGAACTATGAAAATATGAGTTCTTATCTAATTCAGAAATATTGTAAGTTATCTAAATTTAGATTTTGGTTCTTTTATTCTCTTTACTTAAAATTTTTTTTATTAAAAATAATTTTACTTACAATATTATATTGATAAGCTTAAGATTTTATCAAGTCTTATACTTTAAAAAGATCAAATGTAGAACCAATTTTTGATTAGACACTAATCCTTAAGCTTCTCCTCCCTTACATTTTTTTTCTTTTTCTTTCTTTTTCTTTTTCTTTTTTCTTCTTCTTTTTTTTTTCTTTTTCAGGCAAGGATTACTATATATGGATAGGCCTTTAATGATTTTGAATTCCACTTCTCAAGTAAAGTGTTAATATAAAACTTTTACATATAAATATAATAATAGTTTGAAAATCATTTTTATAAAAGAAATTTAAGTATTAAAAATAAAAGTCTAATTTATCTAAACTTTTCAGAAGTACAAATTTTCTTACTAAAGTAGTCCCTTATATTAATCATTTTCTATACTAAAAATTTTTAACTTAAATTTTTTCTTCATCACTTCATATTTTAACTAAATATTCTTATTCTAAAATCAAATTTTACTTCCCTATTATAACTTCATAAACAAAATCAATTTTTCTTTTAAAATTCAAATTCATTTAAGAACAAATAAAATTCAAATTTTGAAAATGATTTTCAATGCTCCCCAAACTTAATTTTTTTCTAAGAGATTAAACAGTTTAGCATCATATAATTATATAAGCAGGAATGAAAATGGAAATAACATGCTAACATAAATTTTTATATCCTAATTATACAAGTATAAAATAAAGATAGGAGTAAAATTAATTTTGATCAAATTTTCTAACATTTTATTATAGTTTAACATGTAGAGATTCAATAGACTTCTGAAAAGTGTGTATAAAAGCAAACAACACACTAACATGATAAAATAAAAATACAGGGTAGTAGTTTCTAAATTTTAAAATTAAGATCTAAGCTAGCAAGATTTTTAACTTAAAAAAAAAGACATCGAATTAAGTTAAGTTCTAAACTAACCAATCCACTATACTAATGACAAAAATAGTTACTATCCTAAAACTTTAAAAACAAAATACTATCTAACACAACAATCACAAAAATAATAGAACATAAAAATTCAAAACACAACATAAAACGTAGTCCACAACATCACATAACTGCATCTATAGCAGTACTACATCACCAAGTCCATAACAAAACACAAACATAATACATCAAACTAAATCAAGTTAAACACATCATCTCTAATCTCTACTGCTCTCCACTCTCATAATCGCCACTATACCATTTTTATTTAGGCTCATAATCAGGATAATGAGGATATTGAGAAAATACTACTTCTGGGTCACCTCTAATCAGGCCCTCTAGAGCTGGGTATAATTTTTCTTGAAAGTTACTCTTTCTCCTATTATACCTATTTAGATGCTCAGCAAACTATTCTAGATTTTTAACTTTATCAACGATAAAGTGGATATGAGCCATCATCTTCTGTAATAATTGCTCTTGAGTCTCAGTTGATTCACCTCAAGATGTAGAAGCATGTGAATTATATGGTCTTGATGAAGATGCAATAGAGGTAGATGCAGCAGACGTCTCTAATCCATAGCTCCTGGAAACTCCTCCTCTCCAGCCAAAAATTGAATGCTCTGATTAAGTCTTCACATTCACTTTTATAATGGGCTTTAGAGGCAACAAAACTTCCTCTCAACTATCATACTTTACTCTAGCATACTCGCATAAAGAAAATATCAAGGAAGCAAATCCCATACCTGCAGTAGTAGCAGCAGCAATTGAACTGATGATAGTATGATAGATCAAAGCCCATATGTTGATGGGCTTTCCCTCCTGAATACAATAATTCAACGGTTCTCTCTATTTGGTCACTTCAATGATATGATTTGTAGGAAGCACACGAGCAGATATAAAATAGCGCCAAGCCTTTGATGGTGCACACAACTTTGATGTTAGAAAATTTACTCTCCTCTCATTTGTAATCTTCCAAAGTCCTCTTCCGACATTCAAATAAGATATGATCTCATCCAATTCCGCTTTCGTAGGACTATAATTTACATAAAAACATGAAGTCTCCAGTGGTAAATGGTAAAACAAGTTCATTACCTCTGGAGTAAAAGGTATCAACTTCCCTCGAACCATAACTCGATCGTCCTCAGCCTCTGAGAGATTTGCATAAAACTCCCTTACAATAGAAATTATAGAGACAACAGAGAAACAACAGAACTATTACCGCTGTCGGTAGACTATCAGGTCTTCCACTTCTCCACCTGCACTCCTAAAACATCACTCCTGAATCAATTTTTATGACTGTAGAGTGTCACTATATTGATCCTGAGTATTTGAACTGACAAATTTTCTTGAATCGAATGGGCTCTTTCCTTTGATCTTTTTCATTCTTGGTGTCATTCTACAAAATTGACAAATTCCAAAAATAACTTTAAAAAACAAGTTTAAATCACTAAACTAAACTTTCAAATGCACTAACCAAACTTCTCAAGCAATTTTTATAGATTTTTCTTCACTTTTCACCATGAATAGTAAATTTTTGAAATCTTCCAAATGTTCTTAAAATATATGGTGAAAATCCAAAATTTTTGCATGGAAGTAAAGCTCTTACCTCAAGGAACTTGGATCTAGCAAGTCTCACTTCATTCCACCAAAAAATCTCCAATTTTCACTTGCCCTAGCCCTCAAAATCTTGAACTCAACTTGGGGAAGACGATAGGAGGCGGTAAAAATGGCATTTTTGGACCAAAAATTCACTTTTAACTATTCACAAACTGGTTTTCATGAACCAATGCTTAAGCTCCTGCCTCTCGGGTTGGCTCACGCTTAAGCGCAAGATGTGGCAATTAGGCGCCAGTGCACAATTTTTCAAATTTTTAATTCCAAGCAAAATGCACTATCAGCTTAAGTAAACCACCCCTAAATGGTCTCATAACACTTAGATGACTATTCTTACTTCCTATAACTCCCTTCTCTCTCAATATTCTCCATAATAATTAATTTAATTTGAGGCAAAAAATAACACAAATTTTCACAAAAACAAACTTATATAAATTCACAAATAAGTACAAAAACATTTAACACTTAGTTCTCTCTCTAAATAGTCTTGGATGAGAAAATTTTCTTAAGTACAAAATACTTAACACACATTTACAATTAAACACATAAGTGATAAAAATACTAAACACAATTCATAAACACTAAAAAACATAAAAGCATGACTCCAAACACACAATTCCTAACACTTAACTTAATGCCACTCTTCATTAGAAGGAATGAATTCTTGTCTCTCAGTAGTCTCTCCAAGAATATAGAGTTGATAAAATGGACGGTTGTGACGAGCTCTAATACTATCATCTTCGATCCACTTTTGCTTAAGGAACATTGCCTTATCCGCTTCCTCTACATAACTGGTATGGCTGAATTGCATCTTAAGTTGTCACCCAATATGTTCTAGATGAGCATGCAATTCAAGCACCTTAGTCTCTAATATAGATATAGTATTCTCCATCGGGTTTATCTTCTCTGATATCCCTTAAATACTAATGGCTAAGAAACCATTATACAACTCTTGTGCACTTTGACTAATGAACTTATTCCTCATGACTTCCTCCTTCTTCTTTAAATCCATCTCCCATGAAGACATTTTCTCTAAATCTCTCTCTTTCTTAGACTTTTAAGGCTAAAAATAATGTAGGGTGAAATTCCTTCACAAACCCCTTCTATTTATAGGCCGAACTCCTCCTCAAAACTTGTAGGAACGACTAGAAACTACCAAGACACGTTTATTCCAACTAAATTGCAGTTACACCTTCTAGAAATCAAAATTTGCACATGTGATTAAATTGCCGCGTATAAGCACCGGATCAGACGCTTAAGCGCCAGTGCACATTTTTGCACCAGTCAACTTAATGTCTAAAAATCATTAAATAAAGTTCAAATTATCATTCTAACATGTCTAGGTCACTAAATAAAGTCTAAAAATCATTACTAGCACATAATAGACTAAAAAATACTACTCCAAATTTCTTAATCGGACTCAAAACAACAATCAAAGCAAAAACACACTGAAAACTATGGGTTGCCTCCCACAAAGCGGTTGGTTTAATGTCATTAGCCTGACATAACCAGTGCTCATTCTAGTTGACCCAACATCATTCCATCATTATATTTATGTTGATCCCCTATATAATAAGGTTTCAATCTATGTCCATTCATTTTAAAAATTTTCTAAGAATCAGGATCTTTAATATCCACATCTCCATAACGATAAACTTTTATCACAACAAATGCGCCCATCCACCTAGACTTAAATTTGCCTAAAAATAGTCTTAAACTTACTTTATATAGCAAAACTTGTTGACCTAGCTGAAAATTTTTAGTAAGAATTTTTTATCATGCAACATTTTCATTTTTTCTTTATAAATTCTAAGGCTCTCATAAGATTCATTCCTTAACTCTTCAAGCTGATTTAATTGTAACAATCTTTTCTCACCAACATCTTTTAAATTATAATTGAACTTTTTAATAGCCCAATATGCTTTATGTTAAAGTTCAACTGGTAAGTGACAAGATGTCCCGAATATTAGCCTATATGGAGACATAGGAGTTCTATATGCAGTCCTATAAGCCCATAAAGCATAGTCAAGTTTGCTGACCAATCCATTTTTATTAGATTCACAGATTTTTCCATAATTATTTTAATTTCTTGATTAGATAATTCAGCCAAACCACTTGTCTAAGGATGATAAGCAGTAGCAATGCAATTATTTATATGATATTTCTTTAATAACTTCTCCATAATGGCATTTCAAAATGACTTCCCCCATCAGTAATGATAACTCTCGGCATCCTAAATTGACAAAATATGTTTGTTTTAAAAAATTTTATAACACTTTGAGCATCACATTGAGGTAAAGCAACAACTTCTATACATTTAGATATATATTCACTGCTAAAAGAATATATAAATTTCCGAAAGATGGTATAAATGGTCCCATGAAATCTAATCCTGAAACATCAAATATTTTAAGTTCTAGCATATAATTGAGGGGCATCTCATTTCTTCTAGAAATATTGCCTACTCTTTGACATCTATCACAAGTTTGATGAAATCATTAACATCTCTAAAAATTGTGGACCAATAAAATGCAAATTGTAAAATTTTCTAAGTTGTTTTATCAAAACCAAAATGTCCCCCAAAATCATAATTATGACATTTTTGGAGAATTTCATAAGTTTCTTCTAATGGTACACATCTTCAAATGATCAAATCCTTTCCTTATTTATATAAATATGAGTCATCCTAAAACTAAGTCTTAGATTCAGAAATAAATTTTCTCATTTGTTGGTATTTCATTCTTTAGGTTTTAAGATCACTAACAGTATAGTTCGCAATGTCAGCATACCACGTAACACACCACTCATTTACAGTGAACAATTTCTCATCTGGAAAATGTTCATTAATTTCTTTTTTCAAAATAGAGTGGTTTTTTTAATTCAAACAAGGATAAATGATCAACAATTTGATTTTCAATTCCCTTCCAATCTACTATTTCAAAATGAATTTCTTGTAAAAGAAGAATCCATCTTATAAGTCTTAGTTTAGTATCTGTATTTTTCATTAAGAACTTAATAGCATAATGATCTGTATGCACTATACAATATGTTCCAATCAAATATGATCTAAATTTTTTAAAGGCATATACTATTGCTAATAACTCTTTTTTAGTTGTTGTATAATTAATTTGAGTTTCATTAAGAGTTTTACTAGCATAGTAAATAACTTCAAAAATTTTATCATATATTTGTCTTAAAACAGCTCTTATAGCATAATCACTTACATCACACGTAAGTTCAAAAGGTTTTTCCCGATTTGGTGAAACTATAATTGGTGTAGTGATTAATTTTTTTTAATAAATTAAAAACTTTTAGGCATTCTTCATCAAAATTGAAAATTGCATCTTTCTCTAGTAAATGGCATAAAGGCTTAGCAATCTTAGAAAAGTCCATAATATATCGCCTGTAGAATCCAGCATGTTCAAAAAAACTCTTAATTTCCCTTACATTTGTTGGATAAGGTAAATTAGCGATCACTTGAATTTTAGCAGGATCTACTGCCATAATATTTTTTGATATTTGATGACCTAATACAATTCCTCCTACTACCATGAATTAGCATTTTCCCCAGTTAAGGACTAAATTTGTTTCTTCACAGTGCTTAAGAACTCTAGTTAAATGTTCTAAACATGAGTTAAATGAAGTTCCAAACACTGAAAAGTCATCCTTAAAGACTTCAATCCCTTTTTCAATTAAATCACAAAAAATTTCCATCATACATCTTTGAAATGTTGCAGGGGCACACATAAACCAAAGGGCATTCGTCTACAAGCAAAAGTACCATAAGGACTGGTAAATGTTGTTTTCTCTAGATCCTCAAGAGATATTTTAATTTGGTGATAACTGGTATATCCATCCAGAAAGTAAAAGTATTTATGCCCAGCTAGTCTATCCAACACTTGATCTAGAAAGGGTAGTGGAAAATGATCTTTCCTAGTAGTAAGATTTAATTTTGTATAATCAATGCCTATTCGCCACCCTGTAACTTTTCTATTAGGTATTAAATCATTATGCTCATTCATAAATACAACTACTCCTCCTTTCTTAGGAACACAGTGAATTAGACTAACCCATGCACTATCTGAAATAGGGTAGATAATTCCAGCATCTAACCACTTTAAAATTTCTTTCTTAACAACCACTTTCATAACAGGATTTAATCTCCTTTGTGGATCAGCCCTGGGTTTGCAGTTTTCTTCCAGATTAACTCTATTCATACAAATTAAAGGACAGATTCCTTTAATATCAGCAATTGTCCATCCAAAGGATTTCTTAAAGTTTTTCAGAATTTTTATCAGCTTTTCTTCTTCTTCCTATGTTAACTTTGAGGAAATTAGAACAGGTAAAGTAGAGGAATCTCCTAAAAAGGCATATTTTAAATGCTCGGGAAGTAATTTCAACTCAAGTTCTGGAGGTTTTTCAATAGATGGACAAAATGATTTGTCTTTGTCTACCGTGTCCAAAATTTCAAAACATTCTTGACCATAACTTAAATATTCCTTAAAAAGGTTTACACATTGATCTAATTCTTCTTTTTGCTAATGTTCCAAATCTTTTCTTTAGATTTATCTTTATAAGTAGTCTTGAAATGACATTCGCTCAGATATCTTATAACATCCATTCTATAGCATTCATCATCTTTACCTTTTGTAGGGTATTTCATTGATTTTGAAATATTAAAAGTAATAGTTTGATCATTGCCGCGCATTATTAATTCCCCTTTCTGCACATCTGTCATTGCTCTTTCTGTGGCTAGGAAAGGTCTCCTCAAAATGATAGGTATCTGTTTATCTTCCTCTATATCTAGCACAATGAAATCAACAGGAAAGATAAATTGATCCACTTTCACTACACATCTTCTATAACTCCTTTAGGATAGGTTATTGAATGATCTGCTAACTGAAGAGTTACAATAGTAGGGGTTATTTCTCCTAATCTCAATCTTTTAAATATTGATAATGGCATAAGGTTAATGCTTGCAACTAAATCACATAAAGCTTTCCCATAAAATATGTCTCCTATTGCACATGGAATTGTAAAGCTACCAGGATCTTTAAGCTTTTCAGGAAGTTTCTTCTGAATTATAGCATTGTACTCCTCACTAAGTGCAATAGTCTCATTATCTTCAAACTTTCTTTTTCTATTGAGAATATCCTTCATAAACTTTACATAGCTTGACATTTGTTCTAAGGCTTCAGCAAATGGAATATTGATTGTAAGCTTCTTAAATATTTCTAGAAATTTTGAAAATTTCTTATCCAACTTCTGTTGTCGAAGTCTCTGAGGAAATGGAGGTGGTGGTTTTTCTAAATCAGTTCTTGGCAGAGAAATAGGTCTTTTAGAATCTTTTGGAGCGTTCTTTTTTTATTCTTCAATTTCTTCTCTTTATAATTTAATCTCTTTTTTTGAACCCTACCTTCCAACTCTCTTCCGCTTCTAAGTTGTACTGATTTAACTTACTCTTTATTCTGTTCTTTTGGATTTAATTCAGCATTACTAGGAAGTGTTCCTTGGGATCTATTACTTAATGAACTTGTGATTTGTCCAAGTTGATTCTCATTATTTCTAATTGTAGCTCCTTAACTTTGTAACTGATTAACCATTTGTAACATCACTTCTTCTATACATAACTTTTTATCCTTAAACTGTGTATTACTATTGAAACCTACAGGATAAGTAGATCTATAATTATTATTCCCTTGGTTGTTCCATTTTTCAAATGGGTTTCCTTGGTTATTCCCCCATTGCTGATTATTACCACCTGAATTGTTATTCCAGTTAAAGTTGGGATGGTTCTTCCAACCTGGGTTATAATAATTGGAATATGGGTTATTTTACTTATGGCATTCAAAGTATCTAATGATGCTTGAGAATATACCATTTGGCCTAATGAATTCTCTTCAATGATGGAAATTGGTTGAGAAAAATTCATTCCAAATTGGTCTAACTTCCTTGAAATTACAGCAACTTGATTTGCTAACATAGTAAATGCATCAGTTTCATGAATATTGGCTACTTTATTTGGATTCACCCTCTCATAAGGCCTTTATAAATTATTGGTAGCCATCTCTTTAATTAAAGCATAAGCGTCATGAAATGGTTTTGACATCAATGAACCACCAGCAGCGGCATTGATAATAGATCTAAGAGAACCAATTAATCCATTATAAAAGTTTTGAATTACTAACCAACCTAGTATAGCATGGTGTGGACACTTTCTTAAGAGTTCTTTAAATCGTTCCCATGCTTCATAAATAGATTCCCTTTCAAACTGATTAAAAGTTGTAATATCATTTCTAAGCTTTGTAGTTTTTTATGGTGGAAAATATTTAACAAGGAATTTTTGTTCTAAATCACCTCAAGTTCTGATAGATCCAAGTGCTAAAAAATTTAACAACATCTTAGCTTTATCCCTTACTGAGAAAGAAAATAACCTAAGTCTTATGACATCATCTGAAACACCATTGTATTTAAATGTAGCACACAATTCTAGAAAATTTGTAAGATATAAATTTGGATCTTCAGCTGGTGATCCCACAAACTGATTATTTGATATCATTTGGATAATAACAGGTTTAAGCTCAAATGAATTAGCCACTACAGTAGGTTTTTGAATACTACAATGAAGTCATCTACAGTAGGGTTGGCATAATCTCCTAAAAGTCTAAACTCTTAATTAATTTCAACATTTTGATTATTTTTGTTTGTCATTTTTTTAATTTTTTTGGATTTTTCAAGATTTTTAATTTTTTGGTTTTTCTGATTTTTCTAATAGTTCTTTTTAATTTAGAATCGTAGGGCACTAGTCCATCAGAACCTGAACTGCGCATACACTAACATAAAATAAAATAAACTAAAATAAAACATATAAAATAAGATACAATATTTAAAGTTTAAATAAGACTTTCTAAAAATAAAAATTTACGTAGTTCTCTTCCTCGGCAACGGCGCCAAAAACTTGATCCCGACTTAATGCTTATGCATAGTATAATAACAGTTATGATGGTATTTTGCACTTATATTTCCTTATTTTGCAAAAAAACCAAAAACTTGATCTTGAAGAAAAATAAGAATTTAACTTTTTAATTTATATATATTTATATTGGGATACTATGCAAGTATATGTATTGTTATCAAGTAATATAGGACTTTTTAATTAAGACCTTGATATTGAAACCATAAGGAAGATTATACAATATGCACCTTTTAGAAAGTTTTTCTATTTTTAAAAAGATAATTACTTAAACTAAAAATGATTTTTGCAGGAATTTAAAATTTAAATTTTTTTGGTATTTTTGGTATTTTAACAAAACAATAACAACTTAAAAAGATAAATAAAGTTTTTGTAGAAGAAAAGTACTTAATATGAAAATATCTTTCTTCTTATCATGAATAAGTAATAAGTATAGAAGTTCTGTTGTGGAAGTACGCAAATTGTGTTGTACCAAATAGGAGCAATATTAATCTTTACCCTTACTAGAGATGCTATAAAGAATATTGGCTAATTTAAAGTTTGAATAATTCTGAAAACCGGCTAGGCAGGGAAGATACTAGCTCTCACTCTAGATTTCCCTCAATTCCCTCCCCTAAGGGCTAACATTCTCGTATCAAAACCTAAAACAATAAACCAAGTTGGGGGGTTTAGCCTGTCACTTTAAAGTCCTCCAACTCTACACTCATCAATGAATATTTCTCTATTTATTTGCACTCAATCATATGAACTACATTCTCATTCATACAACCTCATGTGATTCTTTTCAATTGTTGACTGAGACTATACCAGCATGGTTCTTACATGCTCTCACAAAAAATTTTAACATCTGGATTGGCCAAATAAAGAAGTAAAGGAAGTACATGGATTTAAATCATCAAAACTTCTTCCATCATTAAAGATCAATACTCTCCACAACTTCCATTCTAAATGGAATTACTTATCATTTTAAGAAGAAATATAAAGAAAACTACTCAAAATCAATGGAGAAAACAAAATCACACTTTAGTTTAAAGGAAGAAATCATTGTCAAACCAACAATAAGCCTTGATTAAAACCAAAAGTAGTCTAAAAAAAAAAAAAAAACTTATCTCAAGTCCTCCACAAAACTCTTGAAGTTTCTTTAAATATCTTGTCTTTTACAATCACTCAAAATAAAATAATAAAAAATGATAAATTGAATAAAAACTGGTTCTTGAAAATCTCTTCGAACTAACTCCCCAAAAAGAACTTTCAAAACTTGCCAATATTTTCAGGACTCACACCTTTTCATACCTTTTCAGGACTCTTTTCTAAGTCATCTCTTCTTTCTTTAATAGTTTTTCAAGAGGTGCCTTTGGATCTCTTCAAAATGTGTCTTTATTTTGCCCAAG
Source organism: Phalaenopsis aphrodite (assembly GCA_003013225.1). NCBI lineage: Eukaryota > Viridiplantae > Streptophyta > Magnoliopsida > Asparagales > Orchidaceae > Phalaenopsis > Phalaenopsis aphrodite. The sequence continues at coordinate 1,769,282 of NEWO01000090.1, forward strand.
AGGCGCATCCTTTCATGATAATTTTCATCCATGGTGGTTGCAACCACCTATTAAGCCAATGAGTGCCTCAAAAACCTTTTTGAAATTCATGAAAACCGATTTTACTTGTCTAGTTGCTGTCACTTGCACTTAAGCACGGGGTCTCGGCGCTTAGGCATGGCCTTCTCTTTTTAATTGGCGCTTAAGCGTTGGATCTAGCCCTTAAGCGCCAAAATTCTGTTGCATAATTTTTCACCTTTTTGTTGCAAATTTGATCCTTTTTCACTTATTTAAGCATTTTTTCCATTTTTACTTGTATATGCAAGTAAAACACAAAAATATTTTCCATTAAAGTGCAATATCTCAAAAGTACGTATAAAATGTGTCTAAAAACACCATATATTTTAGGTGTATGAAAGCTCAACTTGATTTTTCCCCTCATTTGATGGACACTGTTGCTCAAGCTCATCTAGCTCTTTTGGATGCTATTGCTTTAGAGGAAAATTTTCTTAAACAGAAAGCTAATAATTCTTTCTTTGTTGCAGGGGATAGAAACGCTAAATATTTTTATGCTACTCTTAAGCATAGAAGGAACATTAATAGCATTTTAAAAATTAAAAAAGCTGATGGGAGCATTTAACTAATATGAAAGAGATTGGTGATAGTGATGTTAGCTTTTTCACTAAACACTTTAACACTTCTACTCATACTATGCCTGTTGACCCCACTTATTTTGAGAATGAGTATGGTTATACTAATAATCTTAGTTTGGTTTATCCTCCAGTTAAGCAGGAAACCTTGAATGCCTTCAAATTTATTTGCCCCAATAAAGCTCCGGGTCTTGATGGTTTTTCTTCTGCTTTTTACATACATATTTGGGAGGTCATTAAGAAGGAAGTTGTTCTTGCTATCCAATTTTTTTTCCTTGGAAACAATCTTAGTAAATATTTCACCTCGAATTTGATAGTTCTTATTCCTAAAGGCAATGATAAGATCACTTGGGATAATTTTCAAACGCACCATCAAAGTACCATTAATTTGTTAAAAGACTTTCAAAATACTTCCAGGATGATGTTCAATTTGGCTAAGTTCTCTATGTACCTTGGCAAAGGTTCTCCACCCAACACCCTTACCTGGGCTCCTAATTTTACTGGCTGGAAAATCTCTAAGATCCATATAAAGTACCTCGGTGTCAACATTCTCAGTGGCAAAATCAAGCAAAATCAAATGGATGACGTAAAAGATAAGGTTAAACTCAAGATCAATGATTCGAAAAATAATTTCCTTTCTAACGGGGGTAGGCTCACTTTATTTAAAAGTGATCTTTGCACACTCCCTCTTTACATCATGCAGGTTCTCAAAACAAAAAAGAGCAATCAAAAGATTCTTGAAAATATTTTTAATAAATTCCTTTAGAAGGGCACAAGAACTACTAAAAATTTGACTACTTGGCACTATGCTTGTAAACCTCTTTCTGCTGGTGGGCTTGTGTTTAAGACATTGCAACATACTATTGACATTAATATGTGTAAACTCTGGTTCAAATTTTGGCAGGGTGAGTCTCTATAGGCTAAATTTATGCAACATAAATATTGCAAAAATCTACATCCTTTTTTTGTTAATTGGAGAATGAGGGATTCTAGACTTGGGAAAGCCATCATTTTTGTGCGTGATGTAGCTTCACATTTCATGTTTTGGGACATTGATGATGGTAGTATTTTTTTTTAGAATGATGTCTGGGGTCTCTCTACATTTTCTAATTTTTCAACTCATGATTATGATGTTAATTTACTGGTCTCAGATTATCGGATTAATGTTGATTGGAATCTTAATATGCTGAAGTTCTTAGTTGGTGAAATGGCTCCTACCATAGCTAGAATTCATGCTAAACCTCAAGATAAGGCTCTTCCTTTTTGGAAGAATCATGTTAACTCATCCGTCTCAAAATGGCTTTATTCAAACCTACACTCTTTTACTCCATGTAAATGGCATGTTTTTATTTGTAAAAAACTTATTTCTCCATCAGTTTCATTTTTACTTTGGAGATACTTTCATAAGTTGCTTCCTCTTGATGATATACTTAAGATGAAAGGACTGAAATTTGCCTCTTACTGTTATAATTGTAAAAAAGGTGTTGAATCTCTTAATCATCTGTTCTTTGAGTGTCCTTTTGCTGATGAAGTTTGACATCATATTAGGTGCTTTTTTGGTATTCATTGGCCCACTAATCTGAATTTCAAAACAGTTATAGACATTTGGAAGGATTTTGAACCCTCTTTCAACAAGTACTTCTATTTTCCTGTTATTGTCTTATGGTTTATTTGGATGGCAAGAAACAGTCATAAATATGAAGCTACTGGTCCCACCCCCTCTGCCACTTCCATTATAGTGGTTGCTTATTTTAAAAAGGCTTGGAAGTCATTCTTTGGACAGGATGCCTCTCCTACTATGGCCAAGGGTAGGAAACCCATTTTGATTAAATGGGCACCACCCACCCAAGTTTGTTTTAAGGTTAATGTCAATGAGAGTTTTTCCAATGGCTATACGAGTATGGGACGGATTATCAAAGATGTTTCAAGCAAATGTATAGCTTACTTTGCGTCACTCTATATTGTTAACTCCCCTCTTGAGGTTGAGACCTCTGTTGTGCTTGCTGCTCTTCATACGGTTACCTCCTTAAATTTAAATGGCATTGTGGTTGAAACTGATTCTGAAATCCTGTTTAACATTCTTTTGGCTAAGATTAAACCTCCTTGGTATATCTTAGCTTTGCTAAATAAAATCAGGCATATTATTGAAAGGCAACACCTTAATAAATTATTTTAATTTACTTATAGAGAAGGGAATCAATCAATGGATTGGTTGGCCAAATGGAGGGTGTAAAATGCTATTGTTGGAGATACCCCTTCCTCATCCTTGCATAAACTAATTAAAAATGGTTTGGACACCCTCTATGTTCATTTTTGAGGTGTTGCGCCCTAATTTGGGTTTCCTTTTGCATAATATGGGTCTGGCTTTAGTCATTTTCGAATGCCCTTTTCTGTTTCTGTTGAATATGTTTCTTGAGCTTTCAGTTTTAAGCAGGAAGGCTTATTATTTTTACTTACTATGTTTTGGGAGTTGGGTGCTCAGTTTTGGGCTTATCTTGGAAGAACTTGTTGCTTTGAGATTGGGAAGTCTTCTTATATTTATTTCCTATATTTTGGGCATTGGGTTCTCGATTTTGGGCCTCACATGAAAGTATTTGTTGGCTTTATTTTGGGGTTTTGATAGTCTTTGAGGACTGAGCTTTTCTTGGTTAAAATTTATAACTTGGGGATTGGTGTTGCTTGGGCCTATTACAATTTATGTATTATGAACCATTACTTCTCTAGAGACATTAGTCCTACTCTTGGGTTCCTATTTCTGAATTTTACTATAAAGGATGAGTTTTCTAGATACAGTATTGAGTTTGGCTTGTTTGGGGATTGTAGTACCAATATTCTCTACTTTGCTAGTTGGATTTTTTTGGGTCCACAGGCAAGGTTTTGAAATTTAGGTTCACTAGAAGGATTTTGAAACTAGAGTTTGGCTTAATGGTTGATTGTTTGAAACTATTTTTTACTTTAATGGATTGATTTGTAATAAATTTCTCTTATATGGGGCTTTATGCTCTTAGTTTGGTTAGCAACATAGTGAACAACTTTTCTGAATAGCATGCTTTTATCATTGCTATACTAAGTTAGGATTTGAGGTTATGAACACTGATTTCCTTCACTTGGTATTTTTGTGGTGGTTGCATGCACCACAAAACATTTCTTTTAGTTTTGAAGCCCCTGATGTTAATTTTCTGAACCTTTTTGATGATTGGAGGCTCACGGCTCATGATATTTATGCTTGTTTTAATGGAAGGCTGACTGACACTGTTTTTTGCTTCATTGATAAAGTGTGTGGAAGCCCTGTTTCCTTTGAGATATGAAGTATTGGGCTATGCTTTCTCCTAGTCGTGAGCTATTTGTTGGGGCTCTATGGCTTTAGTTTGTTTAGCTTCATAGTGAACTGCTTTATTTGTTACCTTCGGGATATTAAGTTGGGATTGGTGGTTTTGACAAACTTTTACATTAAGGACTTTTTTTGGGCTTACTTTGTGTGGCTTGCGATGAAATTTTGGTAGTGGTATGTAGAGCATGTGTAGGTTAAGGCCAATGTTTTCCTTTTCCTGATTTCTTTGTGTTGGCTATTGGAATTACAGATTAGTGATTATAATCTTAAGGCCCCTGATATCCTATCTCTGAAATTATTATATGAATGGAGGCAAATAGTTCATTTTACTTATTGCAATTTCTCCCAGGAACCTTATTTTTTTGTCATCCCCCGGGCTCAAACTTCATGCAACAAACTATATTGTTGGACTAAATGGACTACTATATTAATGCTTCACATCCTTATTCTCTTTAACTCGATAGGTGTTAAGTTGCAACTTCCTTACACTGCTGAAGCTATTCCAGGACTGTTACACAACTACTTTTTGGCACTTTGATTGTGAGTCCAAATCGATTCAAGAATTTTTGGCATTACAATTCACACAACTTTTTTTTGCTCTTTGTGTACATGTTTACTTAGAGCATACTACTTTGGATTGGTATACTTTCTGTTAGGATACATGAATTTTTGGAGGTGATAACTTTTTTGTACTTTTTATATCTTTTTTCTGTGGAGTTGTAATGCAAAAAATGGAACCCTTAGGACTTAATGTATGTTAATTTCTTTTTAGAAAGGATCCTCCTTCTATCCCCATCTATGTACCTTTCTGTATTTTGATTAACGTGTAAGGAGCCACGAGCTGCTCTTTAATTATATATATATATATATATATATATATATATATATATATATATATATATATATATATATATATATATAT
>NEWO01000090.1:1774283-1829647 GCA_003013225.1 Phalaenopsis aphrodite
ATATATATATATATATATATATATATATATATATATATATATATATATATATATATATATATATATATATATATATATATATATATATCCAAAATATTGCCTTTTGGGCCACATATATTAACTTGAACTAAGTACAACAATAAGGTTTTAATATGGGGAATGGACATCTTATCCCCATGGACATCTTATCCCCATCTACCAAAATTACCTAACCAATGCACAGGACCATTACCCTCTCTAGGAATATGAGTAAGAGTAATGTAAATGGAGTTGAAGTATGAGAGGATTTTGCTCTTCCACTTCCTAATGTGCCAAGGAGGTGTATCCAGCCAATGCAAAATCTTGATACAAATAATGCTATCAAATTTCACTACTAGGTGTGTGATCTTCAAATTATTGGCAATGTAAATGGCCCAATGAATAGAAATCATCTCAGCTTCCGTGGGATCCAATGCCACAGTTGGTGAATAGAAGAGTAAGAGACATTTCCCAAAGGAGTTCCTAAAGAATCCTCCAATTCCAACATCACCATTTCAGTAGCTTCCATCAGTTTGAACCATTAACAAATTAGGCTTGGGAGGGGTCCAAAAAATAAGAGAGGGAGGGGCATCATCTTTTCATTGGTAACAAAAATCAAATAGATATTCTTGAATTGATAATGTGTGATAGTTTTCTGGATGTATGAGATACAGTTTGTTACCACACCTTTACCACAAGTTGCCTCTCATTAAAATTTTCTTAGCTTCATTCAAATTCGACCAACAAATAGAGATTATGTCCCATCTTAATTTAAATTTTTCCAGGTTTAACTTATTCAAGAGACCAGAGCAAACATGTTGGGAGAAAGGACATTGAAAAAATAGATGATCTAGAGACTCCTCTGCATTATTGCACTGGAAGCAATATGAGGGTCCCCTTAACCCTTTGAGCTTCAAAATTTCATCAGTAGGTAGCAGTATTAGCCACAACCTCCAACAGAAAAGAGGCATATATGGGGTGAGTAGCTTATCAAAAATTTCCTTACCCTACTTCACTGGATTCCACTGAAAGAATTTGTGATATATAAAAGAGGAAAGCTTTTGTGAAGGAGGTTGCTTGGTGACTACTTTGTCACTTTGTCCAACAAATATTGGTGTGTTAACCACATGATGTGTGTTGGCAGGAGTTAGAATAGTTTCCAGCAACCTGCAGTTCCACTGGTTTTTAGTCCAGTAGTCTTTCACTTGGCAGGTATGGGAGCTACTAGAATCTCTGGATAAAGCTTGTCACCATTGTTGTTCCATCGGTATAGCTAGAAATTAATTTGGCCATCCCCTAACTCCTAGATAAAGAGTTCTTCAACTTGTTCCCTGATGGATAGGAGATTTACCCAAAGTCTAGAATCTCCTAGCTTCCTATTAATCAATGTAAGGAGGACAGTTTTACAGTATTTACCTATAAAAAATTTAGACCAAAGACAATCCTGGGCCCTGAATTTGATCCATAGTTTGCATAGGTTGATGAAGCTTAAGTTTTGGAAGCTTTTTGAAACCCAGTTCTCCAACTTGTATGGGTTTTCATAATTTCTGCCAAAAAAGCTAGTGATATTGCTTTTTTTGTTCAGCACAAAGGAATTTATTGAAAATCCTACCTAAAGTGACTTGAGTGCTTTTCTTCATGCAGAACATTTGTAATGCATAAGCTGGAAGGGTTGTAAGAATGCTTTTCAGTAGAGTGATCCTTCCCCATTAGAGAGCAATGAATTGGTCCAACACTTAAGTTGAACTTTAATCTTATCAATGATATCGTTGAATTGGGTTTGCTTAACCCTGCCCATAATTAGCTGAACACCCAAGTAATTGATAGGCAGTGAAGCAATGTTGAATTCTTTATAACTAGAAATTCATTACCTGGTTTGAACTTTGGCCTGAGCACAGAGATAGATTTGGCATTTTTCAAGATTTAGCTACATCTTTGATGTGATGTGAAAAATGTTTGAGGGCCTGAAAAAGAGCTTTCACAGAAGTTTTGAAAGCATTAGAGAAAAGTATGATGTCATCAGCATAAGAGAGATGGTTGATGTCTATATTAAACTTATGATTGTATGCCAAATAAGGAGTCTTAGCAAACATCTGATTTAAAAGTCTGGAAAGGTAATCAAAAGCCAAGATAAAAAATGGTGTGTGAAAAAGTATCACCTTTTAAATGCCCCTGAATGCACTGAAGAGTCCAAGAACTTTCCCATTCATTAGCACTAAATGAGCATTGCACTAAAGCCACCTATGAATGAGTTGTATATAGTTAGCTTGGAAGCCCCTAACAGAAAGCGTTTGTAGTATAAAATCTCAATTAATGGTCTCATAGGCCTTCTTGAGATCTAGTTTGAAAATAACATTATTTCCTCTGCATCTTCTGTCTAAATCTAGCAAGAATTCTTGAGTTAATGCAATATTACATTTATGGATCTTCCTTTAACCAAAGCAGCTTGATTGGCACAAATCATTTTATTCAGATAGGGTTGTAGCCTGAACACTTAAACTTTTTTTATGATTTTAGAGACCACATTGGTTAAGATGATATGTTTAAATTCCCCCCAATTCCTCCTAAGTTTGTTATTAGGAACTGAAGTAATAGTAGAGGCAGTAAAATACCTTGGTGGATCCTTTCTTTGAAAAAAGTCCTGCACAGCAAGAATGACTTCAGTTTTGATTCTAGTCCAAGTTTATTGATAAAAGGTAGCAGAAAATCCAACTGGACCAGTAGCCTTAAGTCCATAAATAGAATCTAAAGCATACTTAATTTCATCCTCCAAAGGGATCTGAGAGAAATCAACATTCTAGAGAAGGTACCTACAATCAGTAAATAGGTGCTCATCAATAGAAGGTCTATAGATATTCTTGTTGTTAAATAGCTTCTAAAAATAAGCCACAGCATCCTTAGCTATGTCATTAGCATTAGTGAGTTTAGGTCTATCAGAATCTGTAATAGAGGGAATCATATTGCATTTTTTTTAATGTTGAGACAAGCATGATGGCAGCATGTGTTTCTATCCCCTTTAGTAAAATTAGTGCTGACAACTTTTTGTTTCAGAAAAGTTTTATAATATTTGATTTGAGCGAGAAGATTTTCATTTGCAGTGTGAAGATCAGCTTCAGAGTTTAACCCTTGCTAAAGATTGGCCTCAAGTTTGAGCACTTCCTCCTCAGCAACTTTTAAGTTATTAAGAACATTCCCAAATTTCTCCCAATTTCAACTTTTGAGGTGGGAAGACACCATTTTTTGAAGATTCCATAAATTTTGCAAGGACTGGTATCCTGTTCAATAACCCAGACCTTATCAACTTCTTAATGAATTCTTGGTGAAGTGCCCACATACTTTGGAACTTGAAAGAATAGTTGCCTGTAGGTTTTGAATTGTTGATGATACAAAGCTAAGGTCTGTGGTCAGAACCACACATGGCAAGATGAGAAATCTGGGTATAAGGAAAGGTTTGGACCATTGAAAGTTTCCTAGCATTCTTTCCAATCTCTCCCACAAGGTTCCTCTTCTCCAGCTTAAAGATTGGCCTTGAAAGACCAAAACAAAAAGTGCAAGTTCAGTGATAAAATCATTGAACTTGGGCATGGTAGAAATTAAAGGAGACCTCCCTCCCCTCCTTCGGTTGGTGAAGCAATGTAGTTGAAATCACCTCCCACAATCCAGAATGAATTGATAGTATGACTTAATTGAATTAAATTTTGCCGAAGGGTTAGTTGTGAGTTAACATTACAGTTAGCATAAATGAAAGTAGCGAAGCCCATATGTGCAAAAATAGAAAACTATAAATGGATGAACTATGAGTGATCAACTAAGACAGTCCACTGCATCTCAGTTCTAGCAAAGAACCATATTTTATTATTGATATTAACATAGTTTCTAAATTTGGGGAACTTCTTGAGTATCTTTTGAGGCTCCAAAACAGCAAAGCATCAGAGTTTATGAGTTTTAACTAGATAGATTAGTCTCTTGAGGGAAGCTGAGTGAGCAACCCCCCTAATGTTCCAGCATAAAAAGTTGATCATTGGGAAAGGATTTTTTCCTTCCCTCTAGTTTTCTGGGTAGGGATCAGAAAAGGTAATTTTAGTAGCTATTGTGGTATTTACTCCAAAAGCTGTTTGATCCTCCAATAGGTGTTGTAATTCAACCCAACCTTTCTTTTTCTTTTTGCTACTTTTTTGTATCTACCATTCCTCAGAAAGGATTTCAGTTAATTGATTCATATGTCGCCCCTCCATTTAAACAGTCTGAAGTGAATAATGTGCATCAATTTCAACATTTGCGACATGTTGAGGAACCTCACAGTCAAGTGAATTGGTAGGGATCCTGTAGTAATGTTTCTCTAGGAGAATTCACAGGAGACTCCACCACAATGAGATTGGTCTCCTCTAATTGTGAAATAGGAATAAAATCATTTTGAAGATTCACGCCTTCCGAGGCTTTAATAGGATCCATATCCAAACAGGAGGGAATTAGATTAGAAGCATATTGTCTTTTAACCTTTCGAGATGAACTAGCAGGAACATTTGGAATATTAGTTGCAGGAGAAGGTTCCCTCCCTTTAGCAGTAAAAGTGCCTCTTTTGCCACCTATTTTGAGATGTGGGTGGAGCCTATAACATTTTTCATCATTATGGACAAAACTTTTGCAATGATTGCAGTAATATGGTTTCTACTCAGTTAAAATAGGTTGCCAATATCCATTGTATTCAGTCCCCAACCAAACTTCCTCTATAAGTGGAAGTATGATATCCCTTTCAACTAAGATCCTTGCCATAGAGGGTCTGGACAAGTAATAAGTGGTATCAAGTTTCATTAGTCTCCCCAATAGAGCTCCAATCAAAAAAAGAAGTTTATGGTGAAAATATTGAACTTTAAACTTGGAAGTTCAAATGAAATAGGAATAATTGGGTTTTCTTGTACAGGGTTAAATGCTAGTGTCCACTTTAAAATTTTCATTGGATGGTCTTCAATGTAAAATTTATTTTTGGACAAGATTTTTGAATAGTCCTCTTCTTTAACCAACTGAATCATCACGTGTCTACCATCAAAAAAACCCCACCTTCCAAGAGCCTAAAAACTTCATATCATCAAAGTTCTTCTAATTATATCCATTTTTGGGTGGCCCAAAAGAAATTTTCCAATCAGTGTGAATTTTCATCTATCATTGAGCTCATTATTCTCAGCTTCAATGCAAATCAGAGCATGCTTACCCCCTTTCCTACTGTCTTTTTTAAAGAGATGGTAAAAATCACTGCATTCAAAAGAGTCTAGATTTTCTTGAGGTAATAACAATATATCCCCCAAGGTAGCAGCATCAAGACCCACAACTTCAGCAAATGATAATTTTCCAAAAAATTTTGGATCAGCTTAGGTAAGAGTATTCTCCATTGTATCAAAACAGTCCAGCCAGCAGAGAAGTAAAATACCAATGGAACAGTAAACTAGCCTCAGATTTGAAAAAATGTGAACCCGGGAAACCTTAAACGAGAAAAGCACCATAGTAGAAGATGTGGCCACTTCACTAGTACTTTTGAAAGACCAAAAGTGTACAATAACAACAATGAGAGGAACACTAAAGAAGAAATATGGTCACCAACCACCATTGCTAGGGTACAAACCCCAGTAGAGTAAATTGTGCAGCCATATATATATATATATATATATAGAAGGAGCATTATTCGGCTCCCTACATGTTGATCATTAAAAGCAATACAAAATATTCCACTGGAGAGGTCCCCATACAAAGGAGGGAGACCAATCCATAAAATTAAGGCATACATGAGTGTAATAAAACAATATAAAGAGAAAAAATGAGAAGAAGCCCCAAAAGACTAAAGTTCTTTGAGTTGAATAGCCTTGAATCTGAGATGAGGAGTCTCCAGCTTATCACCATGAAGCAAGAGGGCAAGCGGGGTGGGAGGCCGTGTTGCAACTGAGATGAAGTTAGCATAAATACCATGTCTGGCAAGCTAATTAGCAGGTTGGTTTCCTTCTCTGTTTATAAAAGACGTATAAACTGTGAACATCTTGTATAGGTTGCCAATTTTCTGTTTCCATTGAATATGGTGCCAAGAGGACAGTTACTCTGTGGTGAGGAAGGCAATCAGTTGTAAAGAGTCCACCTCAATCCATAATTTATGCCATGTAGCTTTCTGTGCAAAGGTAAGGGCCCAGTAAACAACAATAAGCTCAGCTTCTAGAGCAACATGGGCCTCCGTGGGAGCATGAAAGAATAAAAAACATTTGCTGGAGGAATCTTTAAACCCCACCCCCCACCCCTGCACCCCATTCAGAAAAGCTACCATTAGTGTTAATCTTCATGGTTTGAAAATCATGAGATTGCTAAATGAGTTTCTCAATCTTGTTTTGACTTTTGGTTACATTAGTCTAAGGAAAGCTAATATTAGGGAATTTTTTTAGATGAATCAGCTTGTTTAAGTAGGAAACACAGTTTTTGGTAACCTTATTGTGTTGAATAATCATGTCTTCATGTTTTCAGATGTTCCTGCACATCCACAAGAACCAGGTCACAATAAAAGGAATAGACTCACTTTTTTTACTTTTCCAGCTGTGACATCCATCTTTGAGACTTGACCAGTCCTTGTCCAAGCCCTCAACTTTAATCTTAGTATGGAGTGCTTTCCATACCTCTTGAGCAAACTCACAATTCAAAAACAGGTGATTATTGTCTCTTCAAATTTTAGACAGAGATAGCATCTAGAAGGCCCTCATAATCCCTTTGGTTCGAGAATATCATCAGTTGGCAGAAGGTTATTGAAGAATCTCCAACAAAAAAAGGATATGGAGAGGGATAGATATATGTTCCAAATGGCTTCACCCCAAGGGACTTGATCTCAACCACAAAGTTTGGCATATATGGCTTTTGTCAAGCTTTGGTTAGCATAATTATGCCAGATAATCCTGTCTTTCCTGCCCTTATCAAAAACAACAATAGTGACTTGAGATAGGTGGGGCTCTTGTAGAATGGATTGGAGCTTAGAAAGAGACCAGGAGTCCCCTTCCCAAAGATCACAAACTGAGAGTTGAGGGTTGAAGTCTGAAGGGGGAGCCTAGCCAGTCCTTAGGACACCAATGGTCTAGCCAAAAGCTCACTTTGCCATTCTCCAAATCCCATATGTACATATCTTTAGCAAGGTGTCGAATTTTAAGCATGTTAGTCAAAATTCTAGAGTCCCCCAGCCTTTTTAGAAATAAGGGAAGAATGCTAGACCTTGCAATATTTTCCAGTCATGAACCTAGCCCAAAGGGAAGTTTGGGTTCTAAAATTAATCCACATCTTACAGAAATTAATTTGTGTGATTTGATGAAGTCCCTTAAACCCCATCCCAGCTGCTATTATTGGTTTAGCTGCCTTTTGCCAAAAACACCAGTGGAGTTGTTGTCTTTGACTTGCACATAAGAATTTGTTAAAGACTCTTTCCAACAGAATCTGAATGCTTTTCTTCAGGTAATTGGTTTGAAGAATATATGAGGGGAAGGTAGTTAGGATGCTTCTGAGAAGATTAACTCTACCCCCATTTGACAGGAAAGAATGTGACCAGCTGAATAAAGTTTTCTAAATTTTCTGAATAACCTCATCAAATTGGGTCATTTTAGATCTCCTCCAAGTGAGTTGGACCCCCAAATATTTTAAAGGGTCCTTAGCAATAGAGAAGTCAGTGTAGTTTGAGACTCAATGCTTGCAAGTGGAAGAAGCCCTCTTATTAAATATAAGGTGGCATTTAGTAGGGCAGAACTCCATCCCAGAATAGTTCTGAAATTGTTGCAAACATTTATAGACTTTTTTAACTGCATTCTTATGAACATTAGAGAATATCATGATATCATTAACATACATGAGGTGGGAAATAGCTATATTGAATTTGTGATGGAATCTGGAGTACTGTTGGTTGAGAATGGTCCTATCAAGCATTCTAGAGAAGTAATCCATAGCAATAATAAAGATAGTGGGAGAGAGTAGGACACCTTGTTTGAGCCCTTTGGTAGCAATGAAAGAACATTAGGCATTGTCATTGATAAGGATAGAGTGTTTGTTGTTTATGAACCACCTGTGGATGAGTTTACTGAATTAAGGTTGAAATCCTCTAGCTGCAAGAATCCCCAAGATGAAATTCCAGTCAATGGTGTCATAAGCTTTTTTAATATCTAATTTGTAAATTAAATTACCCCCTCTACTAATTTTATCTAAATCCAGAATGAGTTCTTGTGCCTACAACACATTATCAGTAATGGATCTCCCTTTAATGAAAGCAGTCTGGTTTGGGCAGATAATCCTGTCAAGAAAAGGTTGGAGTCTTCTAACTATGATCTTGCTTATGAGTTTACTTATGACATATGTGAGGCTGATAGGCCTGTAGTGTTCCCAAGCCTTCTGCAAATCACCTTTACGGGTTAGCACAATAGAAGTGTCTCTAAAATAACTAGGGAGATTGACCCCCCTGAAGAAGCTCCTGATTGCCTCTACTACCTCCTTCTTAATAATGTGTCAAGCATTTTTGTAGAAGTCAGCAGTAAATCCATCAGGGCCAGCTGCTTTAGAGTTGTCAATTGTGTTTAAGTCATCCCAAATTTCCTCATCAAAAGGGGGTTCAGTGAGATTGATCTTATTAGTGTAATTTGATTCTTCAGTAAAGTATTCTTCATAGTCAGTATTAAGATCAGCTGAAGAGTTCAGTAGGGAACTGTAGTACTTAATAGCATCCAAAGATATAAGTTCATTATCACTAATCCATTTTCTCACAGTAGAGTAAATAAAGTGTATGGTATTGCACTTCTTCTTGTAACTTATATAAGCATGGTAGAACTTAGTGTTTATGTCACCTTCAGTAAAGATGTTAATAGAAACTTTCTATTTGAGTAGCATATCTTTTATGTCAATAGAATTAATTAGATTAGTCTGGGCATTAAGAAAATCTATCTCAGTGGCAGTATTATTCTGAACAGCAACCTCAAGTTTCTAAACTTCTTTCTCAGCAGATAAGGCATTGGAAAAAACATTCTCAAAAGTCTCGCAACCCCACTTCCTCAAAGCTTTGCTTTTTTTCAGATGAAGAAGGTTGAGCTTAATGAAAGGATCAATATGATCAATACCCATCCAATTATAAGCAACACAACTGATGAAAATGGGGTGAGTATACCACATATTAAGGTATCTGAAAGGAGGGTGATGTGTGGTAGTGCTAGGGGAAGTAATGAATATAAGAAGTGGTCTAAGATCAGAACCAATGAGGGTTAAGCGGGTAACAAAAGTTAGGAGGTAGTGTTTTTGCCAGTAGTCATTCACTAACACCATGTCAAGTATTTCCCACAGGAGACACCTTTTCCAAGTGACTTTAGGACCCTAGTATCCCAAGTCAAACAAACCAGCTTACTGAATTTGATCAATGAAGAAAGTCATTTTGGACATATTAGGAGGTCTCCCCCCAGACCCTCTAGAGGGAGTACAAGATCTAGATCACAACCCTCACTCCATATTTCTCCTCCCAATGTTTAAGTTCTCTATTTTTTGGTATATGTCCTCATGTCACTTTAAGTCTTTCATAAGACTTTTAACTTTTCTCCTTAGCTTCAGTTGTAATGTTTTGAGTTTTGGTTTCTCTAGCCTTTGGGTGATTGTAGACTTCTGTCAATTTTTCTACATCCTCTATCTAAGAAGATATGGGAGCCTTTTTGTTCTCTTCCTTTTGTTTCAATTCAACAAGTCACTGGTCAACTTTTTGGGCTGTTGTGATAGCAGTCATATTGTTCCCTTTCTCTTATATAATTGATGATTAAATTGATGTGTTGGAATATCAGGGGGATTTTAGCTCAAAAATCCTTGATCATAACTAAACAGTTGGTCAGGAAGCACAGATCATTATGTTTTACTATTCTTGAACCTTTGGTTCATAGTACCCCGTGCAGATTTAGAAAGCACTTGTCATTAAGTTTCAGCTGTAGTTACAATATTAATAACAAAATCTTGTTTTTCTAAAAAAGGAATCTTAATGTTAAAATCTTGGATTATCAGCCTCAATTTCTACATATCAAGCTACTTTGGGACTTTTTACATGTTGAGACTACCTTTATTTATGCTGAGAGTTCTGCTAGTGATAAAGTTACATTATGGAAACAAATTTAACAGCTGAAATCTTCTATTAATGGACATTAGATCATTGATGGAGATTTTAATAGTAGTTCTAGATTGAATGAAAAATAGGGTGGGAAACCTGTGGATATCAACCAAATGTTACTCTTTAATCAAAACATCAGGAGTACTGATCTTGCTGAACTTCCACATCAGGGACCTCTTGATACTTGGAGGAGAGGTAAACTTTTTGAGAGAATTGATAGGTTCCTGGTTAATCAGAATTGGCTGGATACCAACTTTATGACTATTTTCTCCAATCTTCCTTACACTTGTTCTGATCATAGGCCTTTGTTAATCTCTATATCACCTAATCTTGTTTCTCCTACACCAAGATTCAGATTCTTTAATGTATGGGTGGAGCATCCTGATTTAACTTTATTAAGTCTGTTTGGCTCCCTGATTCATCATTTTCTCCTAGGATTACATTATGATAAATTCAGAAAGAGGTTGCTAAACTGCTGAAAGCTTGGAATTGGAGCTGTTTTGGCAACCTTACAACAAAAGTTGAAGGGGTTGAAGCTGCTGTTAAACAAACTGAATTAAATATTCAGATGGGGCTCTCTGATGAACAAAACCTGATCTTAGCTAATGCTAATATTCTTCAAGCTATTGATTGGAAGGAGGAATTCTATAAACAAAAGGCAGCCATTAAAAAGTTTGTTGATGGGGATAAGAATACAAGGTTCTACCGTGCTTGAATTAAGCAAAGAAGAAACTCTAACACCATTCTGAAGATTAAAAATCATAATGGTTGTTGGATCTAGGGTACTGATCTAATTCATAGGAATGCTATAAATCACTTTTGAACTCTATTATCAGAACCTCATGATGTTAATCTTCAGAACTTTGATCCTAGTCCGCTTAATGACAAATTCTCTGAAATTCACAGCTTGGACTTAACTTTTATTTCTGCTAAGGAAGAAATTTGTCAAACTTTATGTTCTATTGATGGTGATAAAGTGGCTGGTGCAGATGGTTTTACTTCTCCTTTCTACAAAAAAACTTGGGTGGTGGTAAAATTTGACATTGTGGAAGCTGTTCAGGACTTCTTCAGGGGGGAGGATATGCCACAATACTTTGCTCAGTCCACCATAACTTTAATTCCCAAGGGGGATCAAAAATATAGTTGGGATCTTTTTAGACCCATATCTCTTACAAATATGTTGTCTAAGCTTATTAACAAACTTTTGGTTTTTAGATTAAAACCACATTTATCTTGGATAATTTCTCCTAATCAATCCGATTTTGTTACAGGCAGACAAATTGCTAACAATGTTCTACTTACACAAAAACTTTTTCTTGATAAGCCTTGCAGGGGGGTAATCTCATGTATACTATCACTTGTAATTTTATTTTGGAGGTTCTTAAAGCAAGGGGGTTTCAAAATTCTTTCTGTCAAATCATTCACAGGTGGCTTAAGAATAATTCTTACACAATTCTTCTTAATGGGAATTCTCAAGGGTAGTTCCAAGCTACTAGAGGAATCAAACAAGGGGACCCTCTTTCTCCCTACATTTTCATTTTGGCTATGGACTACTTATCAAGGCTTCTTAACCAAAATTTTTCTGAAAGGGAATATATCAGATTTGCTAATAAAGCTAAGTATTCCCCATAAGTCATTTATGCTATGCTGATGACTTCATATTGTTTTCTAAGGCTTCAAAACCAGCAGTGAAGAAGGTTTTCAGTTTACTAAACTTGTTTCAACAAATTTCTTGTCTCTCTCTAAACCCAAAGAAATGCCAACTCATCTTTAGCAAAAAGCTTAATTCTGCTACTAAAAATTGGGTTAAAGACTACACTGGATTTAAATGTGCTACCAGCCCTTTGGTTTATCTTGGGGTACAATTAATTAAAGGCAGGAAGAAGCAAACTCAATTTAATGAGGTGGTTTCTAAGATTTCCAAACAAATCTCTTTTTGGACTAATTCTTACCTGTCACAGGGGGGAAGATTAACCTTAATCAAAAGTATTCTGGCTTCTTTCCCTATGTATATTATGCAAATGTTGAAGATGAGAAAAGGCACACAGAAAACCTTGGAGGTGATGTTGAACAATTTTTTGTGGGAAGGAAAACATAAACATGCTCACTGGTTTTAGCTGGGATAAGCTTTACCTGCCTCTTGCTGCAAGGGGGCTTGGTATGAAGTCTTTCAAACAACTTCATGATATCTTCTACTGTAAACTTTGGATCAAATTTAGAGAGCAAAAATCTTTTTGGGCTAACTATATGAAGTTAAAATATTGCAAGCACTCTCATCCAACAATTACTGCAGAAAACCTGGGGATTCTAGAATTTGGACTGAACTCCTACATATCAGGAATGTGGCTGAAGATCATTTTATCTGGGATGCGGGAGAAGGAAAAATTGATTTTTGGTTAGACAACTGGCTACTTGATGGTAAATTGGAGCCATCTGCCTCTCTGGGCTCAGCAATCATCGCCCCTATTCAATTATGCTGGAATGGTCATTATTGGAATAATCATCCTGCCTAGGGAGGGCTCGTGTTTCCTTGGGTCTTTGCTGATTTGGAATTTTCCTTTCTTTTTCTTCTCTTCAGCCCCTGTTGTATGGGAAAGATTTTTGACAGGTTACAATTGGTTTTTCTTTTCTTTTTTGGGGAGCCCCTTTGGCCCTTTTTGGGTGGACCTTGGTTTCTATTTGTGAACCAAACCTCCTACAACTTTTGTAACACTTTATATCAGTTTAACATGTAGGGAGTCTCTGGTACTCCTTTTTCATATATATATATATATATATATATATATATATATATATATATATATATATATATATATATATATATATATATATATATATATATATATNATATATATATATATATATATATATATATATATATATATATATATATATATATATATATATATATATATATATATATATATATATATATATGTTCACATCCTTAAATAGAGTAGGCTAGAAATGGGACCAGGGCATGCTTGTTTTCTTGGCACTAGATGTGATTCATAAAACTATTCAAAGCAATTGGGTTGACACCTCTTCTTGATTCAAAGAATGAGCAAGTTAGCAAGTAAATGAGTTAATGAGTGAGTGGGTGAGTGATTACTTATACTATTAGTGAGTCCTTTTGTAAAAATGGCTGACTAACATTTTTTTTCTATAATTATTAGATAAAATAATAATTCCATACCTTCTACTTTTTACGTTATTTTTTTATTCTCTTATTGTTATTTATAACCATGTGACCAATGACTACCTTTGAGCGAGTTTCCCAAGTCTTGCAATTAGGCATTTGGTGATAATTGGGATGATTGAATTAGGCATTTGGTGATAATTGGGATGATTGATTCATATTAGACATGTCCCTTGGGTTTATATTTTCATTTGTGTGCCATGTCTGAGTAAGAGTTTGAGCAACAAAGGTGGGTGAGATATGAGTAAGAGGCATATTCTTTATTTCTCAACTTAATTAGTGGGGGATTTTTGTGTCACCATGCAACATAGAATTTTTTCTGGAAGATTTCTATACAGATGATTGGGCACAACATTTTGAAAAATAACATGTCTTCCTAATAGAAAAAAAAATTTATCTTAAAATCATGTTTGACAACCCAGCTTAAGAATATTTCCATATGTATATATAATAAGTTTTTTTTTTACCTCACATATGTAAGATAAGGTTTATTTTAATTATGGGATCTTGTTCCCTACAAGGACAAGCCCTTTAGTTAGTTACTTCTCTAGAGGTGTAAGCCCTACAAAAAATTCTAATGTAATGAGTTTTCTTTCCAAAAAATTGAATTTCCATAATTAGAGTGATGGAGATAAAGAAAGGATCCAAGTTCAATGAACTGAGCTCAAAAGGATGGGACCGATAGTTCGATGAAGGTGTGTCAATTAAAAAGCCAAGTGAACCATTTTAACCATCCAACGGAGAAAGTTTATCTGATGAATGATGAGCAAAGAATTTAGGATGACCTGATAGTGCATTTGATTTGGTCAAGTGGAGTCAAAATATGACTGAAAAATATGATTGGATCAGCTAACCTAAAGTAAAGAGTCAGGTGAGAATAAATTTTATATAAAAAGGAAATTCCTAGACTCTACATGGAATCCTGATGGGTAAACTAACCTAAAATTTTTAAATAATGTCCCCGGTCAAGATGCTCATGACTCTCCAACATCTTAGAGACAGTGGTATCCATCAACTATAACCAACCTCATAACCAAAAATCTCTCTTTATTAACATGCTCGTGGCATGTGGGGGATTCTTAGTTTTAAGGAGTTATAAATTACTTTTGAAAAAAATCATGAGTTACATCATCCTAAGGCATTCTGTGTACTTTAAGGAAGTAGGTTGTCTAATTTTTATGTCCTATTCCTTAGCTCTAACTAGGGAACCTATTAAACAAAACTATTTTTCTATACTCAAATTAACTTAGAACAAGTGTGTGATCCTTGATTTTATTGTCTAAGTTGGCTAATCTAAGATTCATGTGAGATGTACCTAAGTTTAGTTTTTATTTTTCTTATCATGATGTGTTTTAAATTTTATTTGAGTTTTGATATTTAATTCTTGCTTCTTTTCAGTCCCTAAGTTTGTAAGTCATGATAAGAAATCAGGATATTTTTAAGTTTTGAAGTTCAATTTTGTTTTTAAAGGTTGAGTGCTTGGGGAGATACCATCTTATGTGATTTTCTCTTCATAGTTTTTGTTTTTAAAATTTTTATTATATTTTTTATTTTTGAAAAACTACGCATTATACATTTATTGAAACCTGAAACATGAAGATGATACTTGATTCATGAAACAATGCATGATATATGATTCTTGGCTTGGGCCTTAATTGGGTTGGAGTTAAGCTAATGTAAACTAGTTTTTCAAGTAAGATCAACTCAAATTTGAGCTTAAATTAGATCAGCTAGTTCAGACCTAAGTTGAACCTTAACTGTATCTAAAATGTACCTAGTTTTGACGTGGATTGCTTTGAGATAGACCTAGGTTTCACTTAGGTTGGACCTTGCTAGACGTGGGTTGAACTTTGTTTGGCCTAGGTTAGACTTTGATTGGATCTGAAATGATCAAGGTTGTCTTAGATTAACCTTGGCTAGACTTAGGTTAGACCTAGTTTGTACATAGGTTTGACTTTGGATAGATTTGGGTTGACCAGAGCTAGAGCTAGGTTTAACCTAACATAGGCTGGAAATGGGCTGGACCAAGATTAAACAAGGGTTGAATCCGGATTAGACCTAGGTTGGACCTAAATTGGCTTGAGTTATTCTTGTGTTGGACTTGGATTAAACCTGGAGATACCTAGGTTATCCAGTTTGAACCAAGTTTGTACTTGGGTTAACTCAGGTTTGACTTGGGTTGTTCTGCGTTAGACCTCAATTGACTTGGGTTAGACATAGGTTAGACTTGGGTTGACTTGGTTGGACTTGGGTTGAACTCAGTTGAACCTAGGTTAACCTAGGTTGTACGTAAGTTAGGTCAGGTTTTGTCAAAGTTGGGTTAGGTAAGTGTTAGGCTGGGTCATGTTGGGTTTGAACATTGGTTTGGGTTGGGGTTAAGCTGAGTTTGGGTAGACCCGAGTCATACCAAAACCCAAGCCTAATTGAAGACCACTGATTTGGGTCAGTTCAAACATACAACTCAAAATAAATTAAAGAAACCAAGTAATTACTGTAGAGGAAAAGAACAATAGAAGAAAGGGGAGGAAGCTAATCAAAAGATAGGTTGTCGCAGTTGACAGAAGGAGCTGACTATCTAGATTGAGGCGCCAAAGATTGTGGTAAGCAAAGTGGCACAACATTTCATCATTGGATCCATGGATGAAGGCTTCAGATTATTAGCCTCCTTAAGGACATGATCAGGTCAGCATTGGTTGTGATCACATCGAGGAACTTTCAAGCATGCCCGCTCAAACTAAGCTTGAGCACACCTAGAACCTCAAGGGTGTGGCTTTGCATGAGTTGAGTGTGACCATGATAAAAAACTCATAAGCGTAGCTACACAAAATCTGAACATGATCGCACCCAGGAAATTCGAGGCATGGCTAATCTCAAACCAGGAGTGATCAAGTCATTATAGGGAGGGGCTCCATAAGTGCATGTTGAGTTAAATGTGAGTTGGTTGACCAAAAATGTGGTCAACAAATGGATTCTCAATTTTTTTTTGCAAATTCGTCAAAGTTTGGCACACTTATTGTTGTTGACTGAAGAGATCAACCAAGTCCCATGGATTAGACACGTGATATCAAGTTTTGAATTTTGAAAATATTTGGAGTCTTTTGTTTGTGATTTGCAAAGTTTGTGATCAGCTTGGAATTTTGGGTTCACCTGAATGCATTAGAGTGGAAAATAAGGTAGATTTAAATCCAATTGAAGAGGTGAATGAGGATGATTAAGTAAGGATGGGAAACCATGGGGATTTATATATGTCCTAAGAGCTAAACATAGTGAAAATAAGATTTGAGCAGCCTAGGAAAGAAAGTAATGTGGCTAACATTCATCATAGAAAATAGACCACCTGGTTTGATCAAGAAAGAAAGTGCTGGAATTATCATTTATCCTTAGAGATAACAAGAAGTAGTTGATAAAGTGTCCATTAAGAAGGGAAGCATGAGGACTAACATCCATCCTAGAAGGTAGACAAAGCGACAAAGTCAAGAAGAACTATGTTGGAACTATCATTCATGCTGAGAGCTAGCCAAAGGAAGATGAGAATTTTTCTAAAATAGAAAATAAAAGCACATGGACTAACATCCAATCTAGGAAATAGACTAAGTGACTAAATTAGAAAGAACTGTTCTGGAACCATCATTCATCTTGAGAGCTGATAAGAAGAAGTTGATGAAGTTTCTACATTAACATCCATCCTAGAAAGTTGATAAAAATGATTTTTTCATGAAGCACGGTGCTTTTGTGATTAACAAAGATATTGATTTAATTCTGCTCAGAATTTTATTCAATTGCATTAGAGAAGTTTCATAGTTTGTGTTGTATTTGTTATGTATATTTGTGTTGTTCCTAGACATATTGGGAGTGAAAATATTGGAATTTTTTTTCTATCTTAGAGGTGCTCAAGGGTGACTTGATAAAGATAGATAATGTGGGGTTCAAAACTCAAGATAAATTAGTGGTTAGCTTAAAGTAGATAGTTTAGGGACTTATGTCTACCTTATGCATAGACCCAGTTGTCTTAAAAGTAAACCATTGGCTTTAGGCCTCTAATTTTTTTTTTTTTTTGTGGTGTATAATGAATATACCAGAGAGCTGCACATACTCTAGTTTGTTTACAATGTCAACACATTGACTTGTTAAATCTTGTGCGAGGATTGAGGTCAACGAACTGAGAAGTAGGAGATATTATTATGTTGGTTGTGTTAGTTTATTTCTTAGGTGATCAATGAATGAAACTAAAATGAGTTCCTATAAATAATGTCACTTGCTTCAAAATTAGTTTACACTAACCAATGCATTGCTTTATTATACCCAAAAGTATAATAAATAAATGAACCCAATTGCTCAGTGTGTCGGGACTTCATTCTAACAATGGAGAGTCAAGGCCAGCCTTTTCTTCTATTACACACTATAAAGGCACAACGATCCTACCTTGGTGATGTGGAATGACTATGTTAGGACCCTTCCTAGATAGAACCAAGAAGCCAATTCTTATTGAAGCCATTGTGTCAATAAAAACTTAAGAACCTGAGAAAAGAAAGATAGATATTTGATGTTTGATGTTTGATGAGTCAAACTAAGAAAATTAAGGGAATTGCTTTAACTTAGTCTTAGTAACTCAAAAGTGTTAACCTATGTTGTCAACCATAACAATGAATAGATTAGTGAATCTGATCTCATCATGATGGTGCCTATATGGGGCGTGCTCCAACTTTTGATGGATCCTCAACTAGACCTATAGAGGGAATGGTCAAGGTCAAAATAGATATAACTACCTTGCTCTAAGGTATTAAGTGACCATAATAGAGATTAATGGCTATAATTTAGGCTTCCTCAGTCAAGGCGTGTACTGCAATACCAACTTTTTATTGATTAATAGCCTACAAACTTGAGAAATAAAAGCATTCTTCATAGGCATTTATTAGACTATACAATTTAAAAGGTGTGTATGGATCAATCAAAGATTTTTAAGTCAAAAGTACTAAATTGATTGAACCAAAAAATCCACTGACATTAGCTAGCCATATTGATTTTGTAGGTTTGTGCACCCTAAGTTCAAGTATGGCTTTATGACACAAAGTTAGGTAATGAATAATTCTAGTAGGGGTTACATGGGCATAAATCAATCATAGTTTTAATCAGGCAAGCCATTAGTTTGTTTGAGGTTGGATATAGTCTAATTAAAACTAATGGACTCTAAAGGAAGGAACAAAATATCTCGTCAGTGTGCAATAAGCTAGACCAAGAGAAAGTTTGTCAAGAGAATTACCTTAACTTAGAATTATCAAACCTAAAAGATTAATCCACAAAATAAACCGTGACTGACTTGGGTTTAATCAACCTGATGCCATTGTGATGGTGTTAAATGAAGTGTGCTCCAACTTCCAATGGACTAAATCCAAACTTGTGGATATTTAAAAAAGGTTAAACTAAGTTTATTGACTTTTTTTTGGGATGCAACGTGCATACCTGATAAACGTAAGACATGCCTTAACCTAGATTTACTACTCAGCATATTAACAGTTGTTGGGAGCTCAATCGGTCTGAAGATGGTTCAAATAAAGGTTAAGATAGGCTAAACTGAAATAAGCATGTGATACTTGTCACATTTCAGCTTAAATAGTCCAAAGAATTGACAACCAAATTTTTTTCCCGACTAATTTAAAATCAATCAACCTAATCACTTCGTGATAGTGCCAAGTGAGGTGTGCTCCTCCTGATGGATGAAAAATAAAATTCTTTTATTATGAGATATGCTATTTTGAAAAGAGTCTTGTTACACACCTCTATTTAAAGTTGTTGGCTTAAAAGATTGATCTCATAACTAGCCCAGATTGGTCTGAGATCAGTCATTCTAGTCCCATTCTGTTAGTGTCATGTGAGGTATGCTATAACTTTGACGAACCTGAAGAAGTACAAATTAGATTAATTGTGTGTGTTTTGTTTGTATTATGAAATTATTAGATTTGTTTAGTTGGTTTGTTGGTTTGTTGGTTTGTCAAAAGAGTTTTTCAATTGTATTTTAGTTCATGACAATGCAAGGGACATTACAACTTGTCCATGTAGCAGCTAGGATAATCTAAGTATGATATCCTTAAGACTAAGAGAGGTTTCTTCATTTAACTTCTATTTCTAAAGGTTTTAATTCATTGAGGTTTTGATTATTGTGTTGAGAGTTGCATAATTAATTTGGAGAATTTTGGGATGTTCGTTAGAATTTTTAAGTTTAGAAGTTACCCGACTACTGTCAATCTAAAAATTTGTTTCTAAGTCATCTAAACATCATCATGATAGAAACTTATGAGTTACTCAACAACAAACTATTTAAACATAAAATGTCATTCTTTTAGGACAGAACATCAAATCATATATAAACATATTTATTGTCATTGATGCATTTATTTTATTGAAATATTTAAAAACAAATTTATAGACATAGCTCATGAAAAACATCAACAGTGATAACATGACAATATCAAAACATGTGAGTAATGTTGTCATTATTCTTGCATAGGCTTGGCCCTTTGTAGCATTATATCTCAATTGTAACTGATTGATTACTTTGAGCTTTTCATCTCCCTGAAAGTGATTGTGATACTCTTTCCAAGGACATACAATATTTGTTAAGGTCAGCACTATTCTCACTTACAACAACAATTGAACCTCATGACAAATTAATAAAGCATGACCTACTAAATTTCTCTAGACCCAATGTCTTGATTTTGTTGCCAAAGACTACATCTCTTCGACTTATGAGTAAGACTAAACAGATTGTTCATTCAAAGTTGCGATGATCAATATGTAATGAAATGTAATCTGTTTTCATGATGTTAACTATCCAACTATCAAGACTAGATGAAGGAAACAAAATACACCATGCAACATGTTTATTGATCATATATTTGATTATTATTGATATTTGATCCACTTCCACACTATGGACGATACCTGAAAAAAATATCTTGCGAGTCCCATCCAGGGTTATGACAACACCCATAGTGTAGAGTAGTTCTACTCTTCTTACTTAACCATCTCTCGGGTTCTTAAAAGGTTCATTGTCTCAATAAACCATGTCGGCCCAATGTCAAGTGCTCACATATGACTTCAATAGATTATTTGTTTATGCTAATGAATATAATGGTATTGTGTCACAATCCATATAATATTTTTTAACCTCACTTTTGGTTAAGGTCTAGTTTTTCCTCTTTAGTATCCTAGGTTCTAGCCATAAGACTTTCTTATTGGTAATTCCTAGAGGATTAGAAAGCAAACATCACTATTAGAAATTCCAAACTCTTCTCTGCTCAACTTGAAGTTCCACATATTAGTCCTAACCTCTAGCACTTAGTATGTGTGGTCAATATGAGGGAGCTCAAGATGAGTCCCCATATGACCACTTGGCCTTAGGGTCAACCCTCTGGTGGTGTAGTCTTGGTTACTCTCACTCACACACTTGCACATTACATTTCCACTCACTACCTTAAGCCTAAGCCTACTTAACTTTGACCCATTAACCCTTTGGGAGAGTCATGTAGATGGTCCCCTAAATCCATTAGGTAGAGGATTCCATTGGTCCATGGCTCAAGTAGGGTGATTAAGACCCCAATTTTACCAAAATACCAAATTTAGCATTTTGCCCCAAATCTACCCAATTTACCAAAATGCCCTTGAAACTCCAAAATTGGCCAAAATTCAGAAAATTACCCAAAATACCCAAATTTATCCAAAAAGCATTTCAAACCATTCCAAACTAACCAAATTACCAAAATACACCTCATTTAGCCAAAATTACCAAAATATCCTTGGTGACCCAAATTGTCCAAAAACCTTCAAAATCACTTCAAATATCTCTATAAAAAGTTTGAACCATTCCATTGAGCTCAAATTGGTCAATTTGACCAATTTTGACCAAAAAAATCTCAAATTGCCTTTAAAGGCCCAATTACCCCAATTCACCCCTAATGTCCACTAATCTGATTCCAATTTCCCCCAATTTTATTTATAAACTCAAATTATTCATGCCTAAGCTTGATTGTGACTAAATCCTAGCCCAAATGAGCCACATTAGAATCGAATTTTAACCTAAAACAAAAAGGCCCAATTTGACCCAAGACCAAAATCTCGCTCAACTGAACCACCAAATCTACCCAATTGACCCAATTTTGCATCATAACTCTTAAAAACATTTCCCCACATCAAATTGAACGTTTAATTGGCCTTTATCAAGCCTCAATTTCACACAAAACCAACTTGAACCAAAACCCCCAATTTTACCCCAAATCAACCAAGTCTCCAAATTCATTTCAATTGAACCCCATAGACTCAAAATTTCCACTCAAGTTCTATCCAAAACTATTCATGAAAATTATTAGGACCAATTTAAACCATTAATTCGGCTCTAGCCAAACTCTAGTACAATTCAAACCCAAGTCTAACCCAACACATCCAAAATTGACCAAATGCCCAAAATCTTTCAAACTGTCCCTCGATATCAATTCAAATCACTCAAAATCGTTTCTAATCCCTTTAAGACAATCATTTACACCAAGTTGCTCAATCAATTGATCTCAATGTTATGGGTAGCCCTTCTCAAACCCAAATTTAAGTTAATTTGACCCAAGTTGAACCCATCCACCAAACTTGATCAGGCCATGCTAAATTGATCAAATCAAGGCCTCTACAACCACTCTCTGGATCCTAGTTACCAGGCTAAACAAACCGAGCCCACCCTATGAGAGCCATGGACCAATGGTCCCATGATTTAAGGGATCATATCCTTTTTTGGGCATAAACCAAAATATAATTGCCATCATGCCATTACATTATGAGTTAATCATAATTAATCCTCCACTTGGCTCACCTGACTGCCTAACCACCTCCCCTGCCCTTGCTAGCTGGCTGAGTTCCTGGAAATCCATAAAACTGAGAGACTCTCCCATTTGATCAAAACCCATTACACCCATCTAAGGTGATCATCTCTGATTAGTCTTTGGCACTTTGAATCACTCCACCTCAGCTCCACATTGCACCCAATATGAAGCCCTGGCAGCCACCCTAAGCCCTTCTATTTAAATCCCCCTTCAGTAGATAAAATAGAAGAGAAACAAGTTTCTTGGGGAAACTCTGCCAAATTGTTTCCATAGCTCCTCTAAAGCTCCCTAAGCTCATTGCAACCATCTCCTAGCCATTTTCCTCACCACCTGAGCCCAATTTTTGAGCTCAAAATCAGGAAAAAATTTGTCCTTTCTCCAAACTTCCCCAAACTCCAAATTGAATTGCTCTTGAGCTTCCCAAATCAAGAGGGAAGCTTCCCACTAAAATCCCTCTCTGTTGAGCTCTCCAAACCACTCTTAGACCAAGGTCACAACCCATTTTATTGAACTCCTACTTGGAGGCTACACCAGAGGAAACCAATACATCTGGCAGGTTTGATGGACTCCATTGAAGCTTCCACAAAGGTATAGGCCATTAACCCTAATCTTGAGCTCAGTTTTCACAAAATGTGAAGTGAAGTTTAATTTCATAGCATTATAACTGTATGGATGTGTTCATCTTGAGAAGATGAAAGTGTAGGAAGAAACCCCATGTGATTTGGTTAACTATAGAGCAAAATCTTAGGTTTAGAAGTTTGTCGGCTTACAGGTTTGGTTCATCAGGGACGATGACAGAGGACCGTCCGATCGGATGTGTATCAAATGGACGGACGAGATCAAGCCAAACAAATCTCTGGGTGCTTGAACAATGGGCTGAATCAGACAGCGACACTGAATCAAGAGACGCCGTGTGGAGCTTCAGA
Organism: Phalaenopsis aphrodite; assembly: GCA_003013225.1. NCBI lineage: Eukaryota > Viridiplantae > Streptophyta > Magnoliopsida > Asparagales > Orchidaceae > Phalaenopsis > Phalaenopsis aphrodite. The sequence goes on from NEWO01000090.1 coordinate 1,797,420, forward strand.
GTCGTCGCATGTTTACGTGGCACTAAATGGGATGAATAGAAAATTAAGAATTTTCATGATTTAAATAAATATTAGATCTTTGAAAATCCTTAACTTTTCATATAAAAATCATAATAATAATTTAGAAATACACCCTTTCTCAGTGAATATAGGAGAATAATGTGGACCAAAAATAAAAAATATTTGCTTACTCTTTAGATTTTAATTAATTAAATGCTCTCTGTGGTATTTTAATTCATTATGACTAAGCATTGCTAACCATAGCCTGAAATTTTTTGGGTTTGTTCCTTATGCTACACACTATGTTCTCTGATTTTGCTAAGGTTAGAGGACATCTCTGTGCTTTTATCCCTAATTTTCAAGTTAAGATGACTCTTCTGGCTTAAATTAATTATATAAATTGAAATAGCACTTGGAAAATTATGGAATAAATTTTGTTAGGTTTTCTGTGGTTAGAGGAACTTAGGAAAAATGTCATGATGGCTTGAATAATTTTATACCTTATAATATTTAATTAATTTTGTATATGTTTTATTAATTTATGTAAATTAAATATTAATAAAAAATCAACAAAATCAATTTCACGTTGTGAAAATCATGTTAATCCACTGTATAAATTTGAGAATTATATGATTAGGTACTAAAGTTGATTTTTAAGAAACATTATATTTTTGTACAAAAATAATTATATTAAATTAAATACACTTTGGAAAATTATGAATAGTGGTTTTCTGAGTTCTTCGTGATCAGGCGCACGTAAGAAAAATAATAGTTATTTTTGATAAAATACTTGATTTTTTAGCTACATTTTAAGTTAAAAATAATTAAGAATAATTAAAAGTTCCAAAAATACAAAAATATCACAAAAATGTTCCTAATTGTTTTATGATCATTTAGGACTCACTAAATATTTTTCCTAATTTTTCCAAGTTAAAAATAAAATCTTAAAGGCTTAAAATGTATTTTCCTTATTTTCTCAATAGAAATAATTCTAATAAATAAATTAAAATATAAATTTTTTTTCTCTAAGTTTCTCTAGACGCAGAGAGGTTTAATAAAATATAAAAAATTTGTAAATAAAATATATTTTCCATTTAACTAAATCACTAATAAAATCATTAAATAATTATAAAATAATAATTAAAATTTAATTTAAAAAATCACAAAATTTTTCCTAAGTGTTCTCTGACCTAATGGAACCTCTAATATTTTTCCATAAACCAAAAAAAAACTTCATTTCAATCATTTAAATAACTTCAGTTTTTAAAAATCATATTTCTCTAAATTAAAAACTGAAAACCACATTTTCCTCCTCTGATCTTTAACTACTCTATGGATAGGGTATTCAAAATTTGCTAAAGTCATTTGAATTGTGCTTAATGAGTTATGAGGTGAAGAGCCTCAAAGGTAAAGTGGTAATTTTAGATTTTGATACCTCAATCTAAATTTAGAATTAATCAAATGAAAAATGGGTAATTTTGATCCCAATGAATGTGTTTGGATGATTGAAACATAATGGGTAAAATTTAGAAACCAACTTGCCACCTTTCCATAATAAGAATAAAACTATAATTTGCTAAATCATTAAGATTTGGAAGTTAAACAAAATCAAATGATTTCTATGTGATGGGTTTAAGCTAGCGAGATTATGTTTCACTTATGATTATGTCCAAAATTAATGATGATCTGACTTCTTTGAATCTGAATCCACATCAACTAAATTAAAATTCTAACATTTGCTAGTCTTTCTCCCATTAGATTTATTGAGGGGCTCGGTTGTGATCTAGGCTTGATTTTAAAACTTGATTGATGGGATTTGGAAGATAACATGATTGATGATTCATAATATCAGCCCACCTTTAGTGGTGGGTACAAAAGTCTTTAATGATTGGAACTTGCCTTAGGGACAATCTCCTACATAACTTTTAAGTAAAATATCAACTGGTTAATTGAGTACCCCATCCTCAAGATGGTTAAAATCTCATGATTCATCAAGTAATGGGTAATTTTAATTTGACCTAGGATGATTAGTAGAATAATATGATAATTTCAAATTAAACTTGAATGCTTCAAGAGATCTTTAAAGCAATATGGTTTCACTCCCTGAACACTTTGGAATCTCTTGGATATTTTGAAGGACAAATTGAACTTTCCATAAATTCTTTGAAGTTTCACTAAACTTAAAATGTCTTTTTGAATTTACGGAAGTCCCTAAGAATAAGTAACCCACCCATGGTTACTAACGAGATCTCCCCAATTTTAATGGGTTTCATAACTCATTAAGCTAAGTAAATTAAAAAAAATTGCGATACCAGAATGAGAGAACTGTGAGATCCTAACTAGTGCTGCTCTAATCAACTTTAACATTCCCCATGATATTTAAATAACCATAACCTTAGGAAACACTTGATTTGACATCAGGACTTGACACATTAGAAAACTTAAACTCGTTAGGAAGTTGAGCCTAGAGTTAGTATTGTTGGCAGCACAACCATCTTCAATAACAAAAAATTTCTACACCAGCTAAACCTTTACTTAGAATTAAACAACTGAGCCATAGGATTTTGAGGTTGTCTGCTTAGTGTGACATAAATCATCAATTTATCTTTAGGCTTTTATATAGCCCTACTACACAATTTAAGCCTTAACTCATTTTAGGATTCTAAGGTTATCATTTGTCATGACCTAAATCATCACATCTTCCAGGCTATTAGTGTGATCGTTTCTCATGATTGTAAGCCCTATAAATAAATTTTGCAGTATGGAAATTTTAAATGATTTCTTCCTCAAAATTGAAGCCAAACCATAGGATAGCTTGGCAAGTCACTGAGATTCTCCTCATGATCTGTAACATCCCCTTGTTTTTCTTTCTTTGGATTCCATAATAAATGTTCCAAATTTGAGTCATTCTCATTTCACAAATCTTTTGTCTGATCTCTTTGAAAATTTCTATCCTTTGAAATCATTGAAAACAATATCTCTTGATTTTTAATTATAGTCTTCTTAGGTGACTTTGGTTATTTAAGATGTAATTAACTACAGGGGCTTGCCCTTATAGGAAACTATCAAGAACCCAACTTAATATAAACCCTATTCAATTTTTTGTATTAAATAGAGGAACTTATTGGTCAACATAAAAAATGGTATTTCGCAGACTTAAATGGATGTCATAAGTTCTTTAGTTTATTTAATTGAGTCTTACTAGTAATTATTGTGTCTACCCTTTGGGATAGAAGCATTATTTGGGACATTAGGCTTGTTTATTTAAACTATTGAAGAGATGAGATCAGTTTGGTCTTGTATTTTTAAAAATCTAAAATACTACTTTTTTTCTAAATTTATAAATGTAAATTAAATTAAAACGGGCATTGAGATATCCATTCCGGCAACCAAAAATTTCCAATTTGGCAACTAACAAATTTTGGTAACTCCTCTGGGGAGTGGTTTCTCTCTCCCTTTAAATCAAGGAATATTATCTTCATACATCGATAATGTGTTCATGTCCCTCATGAACCAAATTATCCTTCTTCCTTTGACATGCTTCACCCATTTATTTTTGGTTAAGTACGGTCAACTCTTTCAGACTTGAGGATCATTTGTTCAATTACCTTTGAACAGAGAGGTTTAGGAGTTCATTAGGATTTTTATCTTTGTGTGGGGTCAGAAAACATATATATGTGCTGGTGGACTAGTTCTACATGGGCATTGTGCATTGTAAAGTCGTTGCCCCACTGGGTCCTAAAATTTACTTTCCCCTTTGAGTTTGGTTTGATACTTTACAAATTAAATCAACTTGTGTCGTGCTTTGTTTTCTCTTTAACCTTTCTTACTTAATTAATTAAATCCTTCTACTTTCAAACTATTTTTACTAAACCTTAAAACCTTCATAAACTAAAAATTAAATAACGACTGCCCAGTCTACAGATCGACCTTCATTAATTTTTAGTGTTTGCACTAGAATTACATGGTGTTGGCCAAATAACTAACCCCGTAAATTCTTTTTGAAGCTGCTGCAATGTCATTCTCAACGCTCACTTTCTACTGCAACTTGCCAACTAGCTTTCCATCAAGTTTGGAGCTGTATTCAATGAACTTAAAGTTTTTTTCTTGGGAAAGCCCCATTCGTCATAATGAAAGTTGTCGCTCGAGAAGTTTAGGAGCCTACCATTGAATTTAACCTAAATTGTCCCCAAGATTTCCCTTTATGCAGGAAGGTAAAAATTACTGCTCCCCTAGCACCTGTCAAGTCTGTTTTCCCCTTTTCTGCCAATGGAAAGGAGGTCATGATTGTGGAAAATACTATTGAAGGATTTACTATCCCACCGTTGGTATTTGAAATTGGATCAACTTCAAAGTCTACACCATTAACTCAATCTCAAAAGGCTTGGAAGGCCGTTAAAGCCTAAGTTCCAGAAAAGATATATGTTGATGAGCTTCCTTACGATGAGGAAATTGGATTACTAGAGGCCTCTCTACTTCTACGAGGGAGTAGGTTTCACCCTTTAATGAGCACTAATGGATATGAAAATATTCAGAAGATCATTGCTACCTTACCATTGTTTCATGGCTATAGTGAAAAGAGGGAAGCCCACTCCTATCACCAAAGTCCTACAGTGTTCCAAAGACTGATTGCTAAAGAAGGATGTTCAGTGGTTGAACTGCTTAAACGAGTGGGATGTACAGTGTCTCCTCGGATGAAGAAAGTGATTTTGAGGAATGTTAGATTTTCCCAACAGTCTCATAAATCAACTGAAGTTTTGCCAGCTAGTATTCTAGTTAGTTTCCGTCTGGGAAGTTGAGTTGATACTACCTTTACTACCACAGATTTTTCTACTACTACTACTCCAAGGTCTGTAGAACGTCGACCGGCTAAGTCACGTCTGGGTCTGAGGATACCGTTAGGTTTTCCTCATAAGAGTGCCCCAAAGAGGGAGAAGATAAAGAAGTCAACCGATATTATCTTTGGTCTCCACCGCGGGGAGCATGCCTCTCTTCGACATACTGATGCCTTCGTTTAGACACCCCGTCTCAAGACATCACTGTCAAAGAAGAAGGTATAGATACCCAAGGTCGACGTACCAATACAGTCTAATGAGCCCGTAGATCAAGAATTTGGAATGAAAAAATGGTCCGAAAGTCTTAGACATAGTTGTAACTATTGTTACCAAGTTTAATGAACAAGGAGAGGATGTTTAAGAAAATCGTCCATATACTAAAATGATCCAGGATGTGATAATTGAATAGAAGGTTGAAAAGCTCAAGGTTGAGATTTCTGTGTCTGTTAAATAACATGGAGTAGCTGTTGATGATGATGAAGATTTTGATTTTAACGATTATCTCGATGAGGATTTCATGGATAGTCATGCCATCAAGACCAGAGCCGCTAAATCTGTGTGTGATGCCCATCCTCTCTTTGAAGGGAATGCAACGGATGATTTGTGCAGGGTTGTTTTCTTAAGAGATCAGTAAACTAGTCATATGGAAAAAACAATGGATGAAATGGCCACCACCATGGCCGTCATGGCTACAGCTCATGGACAGTAAAAGGAGAGAAGTTGCCTCCAACAACGGAGAGGATTTTAAACATACCTGAGAAAGATATTAAATAGTTGGTCAAACAACAAGTTTTGAAGGCCTTAGTTAAATCTAGCAGTGGTGCATTAATTTCAAGGGGTAGACTTTACCCGGAAGAGTTCGACCTCGTACCTTACTCTAAGGGTTTTGTTTCACTATACTTTAAGACATCTGATGGGACCGGAAATCCCAGGCAGCATATAGACCATTTTTAAGCTACTTGTGGCAACACCAGAGGTAATGAAGCTTTTCTCTTCCGACTGTTTGTTCATACCTTATCAAGAATTGCATTTGATTGGTCACTGAGCTACCCAACGGATCAGTCAAGACGTTTGTTGAGTTAGAACAGTTGTTCGTGAAAAGATTTGTCAGAGTGCAACATCATGTTTCTATTTGAGATTTTATAGTAGAGAGGCAAAAGCCTAGTTAGACTTTGATGGATTGCATTTTGAGGTGGAGAAACCTTAGCATGAATTGTGAACCTCAACTACAAGAACAACATGTGATTGAGATCCTACTCAAAAGCATCCATGGGCCAGTAGCTTTCATGCTTAAGAGACTCTCCATCAAGTCCTTCGAGAAGCTGCTAACCAAATCTAGTAGTTTACATGAGGAAGTTAAACACATGAATTCCCATGAGAAGTCAGATTAGACTAGGACAACCAAGATATTTAAGAAGAAGTCTGGAACAGCGGCAATGGTCAATAAGGGAAAGTAGCCGATAAAGATGTAGGCAGAGCATTCTCACCAAAGTTCCCAGCAATCATCACAGAATGCTTGACAACAAGTACAACAGTATGACCAATCTAGCCAGCAGTCACACTAGGGAGGACAATACCGAGCAAAGGGTAGAACGGGTCTGACTCTTTCAAAACAAAAGAAGAGGGTATATTATTTCAAAGATGAGGTTGTGCCAAAGATGTTAAGAAATTTAATGAAGAAGCCTAAGTTCAGATTGTCATAATTGAAGAGTCCAGAAGAAGTTGATAAGAAGGGCTAACCCAATTTCGGCCTCTAACACAGGATCTTGGGACACACAATACAGGGTTGTTTCTTCTTCAAGGACTAGCTCGAGAGGAATTTTAAAGAAGGAAATATAACAATCCCTAATGAATATTTGAAAGAACCTGAAAAAGGTTATGTAGATATGAATTTTAGCCGAGCCAATCACTCTAATAGAATTATATTTAAAAAATATGGATAGAGTACATGTTGGAGCATGTCATCTAAGAAGATTTTTTACAGATTTAGACCACTTCAGCACTGGCAGTCGTTTAGAGTTTACAGCCTGCTCAAGCTAAGATAGAAAGATCACCAGAGAAACTACTGCAACTAGAAGGAAAAGATAAGAATGATGTCGTGAAGATTGATTACATGGAGAGTAGGATAGGGGCTACCTCTGTTAGATTGTTTGTCTCAAATTCGGAGAAGAAAATACTCAAACCCCTCACCATGTATGATTACCTTTTTTCCCCACTAGGGTATTATGAAAATAATGATTATGATTTCGGCCATGTTTTAATTATTTCTAGTGATAACATAACTGGCTTTGCATAATCTAACTTTGATCTCGATTTCCAAACAAATCATCAAATTGTACTTAAGTCCAATGAACTAATTAATGAGAATGATGAAGATATCGATAATACCGATTATGACAGCACCGGGAGTGAGGAGCCAGTCCTTGAGTGTTACTGTGCACCACTTGCTATTAACTTGAATCTCTTCGATGAAGAAGAAGAGACTCCATAAATTTTCCTTATAGCATCTCAAGATAAGAAATTACAGAAATAAATCTAAGGATTAGGAAAGTGCTACCCTCGAGGTCAGCTCCAGCGATAAAAGAAAACAAAAGGTAACTCACGAAGACCTACCTCAACCTCCACTAGTGGAAAATTCACAAAGTCAAGTAAGGATTGGAGGATTATATAAAGTGGATTATAACGTGCTTTCTCATCTTAGGAGGTTTCCGACTAAACTAAGCATTTATGATACTCTAATCATGTCAATGGAAATGAGAGAATCTCTAGTTACATACTTGCTCGACCCAAATATTTTCTTAGCTCAGTTCGCCAACACATCCTTGGATGAAGTTTGTTTGTTAAAGGAACAACTTGGGATAACCTTTACAAATGATGTCTTGTTGCTCGGCACCACTGACCACAGCCGACTGCTCTACATCTCTGTTAATATCGACAGATTTGTATTGTCCAGAGTTTTGGTAGATTTGGGAGCATCACTTAATCTAATGTGTATACGGACATTGACATATTTTGATATTGATGCTCAAAAGCTTACTGCTGATAAAATGATGTTAAGAAGATTTAATCAGAAAGGAGAAAGAGCCTTTCGATCAATTACAATACTAATGAAAGTATGAGAACTAGTAATAATCGCAAAATTCCACATCATTGGTGTAGAGACCTCTTTCAATGCTTTAGTGGAATGACCATGGATTCACGAGCATAATATGGTTCCATCATCTCTATAGCAATGTATCAAATATTTCAAACAAGGGCAAGAGCATTGTGTCGAGGGAGATTTATAGCCATTTTAGTTCATGAAGTAGGTATTCATGAAGACGCCGCCTACTATGCACCTCCAAAGAAAATTGTCTTTTCCCATGAAATTTTCCCAAATGAAGTACAATATTCTGAAGAATCATAAAGAAGAGCTCATTCAACTCCACTTTAACGATCTACTACTATTTCTTCACAAGGAGCTGGTAGTGGTTCTTTTAGCCCATACACTCGTGATCGAGGTCGGGGACGTGGACGAGGAAGAACCAACGTGATTGTTGAATGGACTAGGCGAACCATCAACATTGATATGGAAGAAAGTTCTGATGAACACAGTTTTGAGGAAGAAATCATGATGATAAAATAAAATAAACCACATTATGAAATTTCCTTGAATAATGTGGAGAAAGATGAATTTGAGTTGATGTAATATCGAATCAACCACTATGTGAATGTCATGACCATTACTATAATCTACCCTCAAAATTTTAAAATTTTAGAGGTCAAGAAAGTTCATAGCATTGGTTCAAAGCCGATCAATTTTTATCGTGCTTCCCCTTCTACTAGTTATGAAAGTCATGTAAATTTGGATAATGATTCTAATGAATTAATATAATTACCTTTTGGTTTCTTTTCTCCTTGTGAACAAAAATTATTTTAATAAGGATATATGCCAAAGCAAATGTCAAAGGATAAGCTATAGCTTTTTGAGAAATTATGGAGTGTTAAAAGTCAAACTCTTAATTCAAAGGAAGGTCTCGGATTTTGTACTGTAGGAACAACTGATGACTTGGAATTTTGCATGGTTCTTAGTAACAAATTAGAAGAGGTTTGTCTTGATGTAGAGGATGAGTCTTAAGATCGTTTAATAGGCGATGCATCATTAGAATTTGATGAAACAATTAAGTCAACAGTTGATGAATTAAAAGAAATCAATCTCGGGACTGAGGAGCAGGCCCGACCCACCTTTATAAGTTCTCTACTCAAGAAGGAAGAATCCACAGAATTTTTAGAATTATTGTCAAAATTTAATGATTGCTTCACCTGAAATTATGATGAAATGTCAGGGTTGTTAGCAGAAGTTGCAGTTCACAAGCTTAGGGTGGACAAAGATATGACCTATGTAAAAAAAGCCCCAGAAGAATGCGCCTCGAGATAAAGAAACAAGTCATTGCTGAGATAAAGAAATTAATTGATGCTAACTTTATAAGAGAAGAGCAGTGCACACATGGTTAGCCAATATTGTACCAGTTAAGATGAAAAATGGACAAATTGTGTATGTGTCAACTTCAAGGATTTAAATAAGGCATGTCGAAAGGATGAGATCCCTTTATCGATATTAGAATTGATGGTGGACATATCATCAACAAATGAAAATTTCTCTCTCATTGATGGATTGTCAGGATATAACCAAATCAAAATGGCTCCAGAGGATGCAACTTATAGCCTTCAAGGCACCGATTGGAATCTTTTGCTACACAGGGATGCCATTTAGGTTAAAGAACATCGGAGCAACTTAACAATGAGCGATGATGAAGATCTTTGATGAAATCATTCACAACTAAGTGGAATTCTATGTGGATGATTTGGTCATCAAGAGGAAATAGAAAATATATCATTTGTACAATTTGAGGATCATGTTCGAATGATTACGTTAATATAATCTTAAGATGAATCCCTTATAATGCGTCTTTGGCTTCACCTCCAAGAAATTTTTAGGATTGTTGTTCTTCATCGGGGAATTGAGATCGACTCAAATAAGGTTAAAGCTATCTTGAAAATGCCTCCTCCCAAAACCTTGAAATAACTACGTTCTTTTCAAGGAAAATTGTCATATCTGAGATGCTTTATTTTTAACCTCTCAGGTAGGTGTCAACCCTTCTCGTTATTAATTAAAAAGGTCGCCAAATTCATTTAGGAAGAGAAATGATAATGGGCCTTTGAGGATGTTAAGCGATACTTAATGACACCTCTTGTTTAGGTAGCCCCTATCTTGAGAAAACTATTGATACTTTATATTGCGGCCTGAAATGACTCTCTCGGAGCTCTGTTAGCTCAAGTCAATGATGAGGGTAAGAAAAATGCACTCTACTACTTTAGTCGACATCTAATACCGACAGAAGTAAAGTATCCACTAATGAGAAGGATTGTCTAGTTTTAATTTTAGCCGCTTAAAAGCTTAGGCATTACATGCTCTCTCATAAAATTACCCTTATTTCAAAACTAATCAATTGTAATGTTTGATGACCCCACCAACACTTTTTGGATGTTTATCAAGGCGGTCAATGATTTTATTGCAATTTGATATAAATTTTTATCCTCTCTGTGGTAATAAGAGACAAATTCTAGTAGATTTTCTCACAGCACGCCCACTTTCAGTTGGGTCCCCACTTGATGAAGAATTACTAGATGAGTAGATACTGCAAGTAGAACTATCATGTTCAAGGCATTGGGAAATGTACTTCAGTGGGGCTTCATCAGCCAGAAAAGGCAAAGGATCAGAAATGGTTATACCAGGCAAGGTAGGAATTTGGCTAATTTTCATAATGCTAGTAACGTCATTTTGAGATTCTCCTACCACCAAACTGTGTTGTGCACAAACAATGAAGCAAAATATGAAGCATTAATCACTAGATTGGAATTTTTTTTCTCAATGGATATAATAGACATCGTCGTTTATGGTGACTCACAACTCGTCATCCAACAAGTTACCAGACAATACAAGATTTTGAAGCCAAGGCAACCAGAATACCACTGGTATACAATGAAGCTATTAGAATGGATTCCCAATGTGACTCTATACCAGATTTATCAAGGAAATAACACCCATGTCGATGCTCTAGTAAAACTTGCCCAGGAATCGACATGTTCACTAAAGGATTACATCGACATTACAATTCAAGGATGACGAGTTTTGTCTCGGATCGACCTTGAATATTTACATAAACTTAAAAAAGAAGAATGAATGATTATTACAGTTACTGACATCAATAAAGATTGGTGAAAACCACTAATAGAATATATACAAACTAGAAAGCTACCAGAGAACAAGTTTGAGGCATATTACATCACTAGAAAAGTTATGTCATATGCTCTAGTGGATGATGTCCTCTACAAAAGGTCATTTGATTAGATATGGCTGAGATGTCTTAGCAGAGCAGAAGCATAGAATATCATCAAAAAAGTACATGCTAGATTGTGTTGTGCTCACTAGTCAGGGCCAAAGATGAAAATGAAGAGCAAGAGACTCGGGTATTATTGGTCAGCAATGATATTCAATTGCATGGATATGGTCAAAATATGTTACCTTTGGCAAGTTCATGGGGTGGTCTTACACCAACCTCCAAATTTTGCTACACCAAACCATTGCCTCATGGCCATTTGAGTGTTCCGGCACGAACATAATAGATCTGATAGACCCTCCATCCTCTAAGGGACATAGATTCATCTCAGCACTACGGATTACTTCTTCAAGTGGGCTGAGGCAATGTCGTTATGAGAGGTTACACTAAAAAATGTTCTGTAATTTTTGAAAAGTCGAATTGTCTATAGTTTTGGTGTGCCACACAAAGTGATTTTCGACAACAGGACACCCTTCAAAAGCACAAAGATCAACAACTTTGTCAAAAGACATGAGATAGAATAGAGTTACTCTACGATTTACTATTTGAAGGTAAATGGCTTGGTTGAGGCCTTCAACAAAATGCTCGTGCAAATCTTAAAGAAAAATTGGACGAAAATAAAAGAGATTGGCATAACGCACTATTAGAAGCTTTGTGGGCCTACCGGATAACTGTACACCCTACGCACTTGTGTACGGGTTTGAGGTCATACTACCACTAGAAGTCTAGATACCGTATCTCAGGGTTGTCATCTCCAATCAAATCATAATAGAAGAAAGTGCAGATCTCAAACTTGAAGAATTGGAAAATCTCAAGGGAAAAAGACTAGAAGCACAACAACATTTGGAGCAATACCAAGCATAGATGGTGCAGAATCATGACAAATTGGTCCACCCGAGGGCATTCAAAGTTAGAAACCTCGTTCTCATTCTCAAAAGACCTATTCTTCTACACCGCAAGATAGGTGGAAATTTTGAACCAACTTTGGAGGGACCATTCATCATAGAGAAAGTTTACTCAAGAGAATCTTACTAGTTGGTGGATTTCTAGGATGAGAGAGCTATTTGTCAGTCAATGGCCTCTATTTGAAGACATGCTACTCAACATGATGATCTTGAAATGAACATTTTGAAATTTTGATTGTTCTGAGTTATTTATTTTGTCAAGCTTCTATGGCTGGGTCTAAAGTTTTTTTAGTAAAGTAGCCTCAATAAAATGAAAATTATTGGATTTTATCACTTTAATTTCCTCCACTTATTTCTAATTTTGAAATCTCATTGAAGTAAATTAAATTAAATAAATAAATTTACACTATTAAAAATTAAAAATTATTTTATTTAATAAATGTATCGTTGTTGTTCTTGTTCGTGCTAAATTTCAGCGGACTTATGTTTTTCTATTTTCTGTAGAAAAATGTCAGGACGTAAGCTGATTTTTTCTTTTAGAGATAGCTAGAATTGCACACTGAATAGAGAAAGGGCATCTCAGGGAGGCTGATGAGTCCCTAGTGTGAGCTATTTTTTTGTGTTTTACGTAAATTTAAATCTCTGAAAACAGTGCTAAAAACTTGACACTTTCCAAAATTATGTTGTAATTTAACTTTCAAAAATATGGAAAAAATCTTGACCCAGTTTATATTAAGTATTTCATGTGAAAAATCACATGTTATATAAAATATATATAATAGTTGACACACTATTGGTTCAACACAAGTACACGTATCTCTTCAAGTAATATAAGGATTTCTTTAAAAACCTCACTATCGATCCCCACATAGAATTGTAGTAAGAAATCCCTTAGGCAATTCTAGTATACTTCTATCAAGTATTAGTTTAGAAGATGAAAATTCTTATGATAATAATATTCAAACTATAAAAATTAAAGTAAGATAGACAAGTTAAAATGGGTTTAATGAATGCTTACAGAAATGTAACAAAAAGAACTAAGTTTACTAAACAAATTTCTAAACTTTAAAGTTAAATTTACTAAGACTAAATAAAATTTTGCGATGAAGAGTTCAAATTTAAGAAAGCATCCTTCCCCTTTACAATGAGTACATGGTTAGTGAAGTAATTAAAACCATTTGAATATATATATATATATTGTTTTTTGTCAAGTAAGAGGAATCTTATTTTTTAACCTCTTCTGAGTGCACAAAGAACATTGACTAATCTTGAGTTTGGTCACTAATTATGCGGTTAGGCTGGGAGGATAGCGACAGCCACTCCATATCTCCCACTACTCCCTCACCTGAGAGCTAATAATATTACAACAGTTTCCAATCAACTAGTCCAAATTAGGGATGTTAATTTTTCGCCATAAAATCTCTAATTATGCATCCAACAAAGTATATTTTCCTATTTATTTTCACCTAACTCCATCGATGAAATACTCTCTCATGAAATTAAATGTGATTTTCCCCATGTTGTAGAAATCATATCCCTTTCAGAACATAAGTTTCTCAACACATTTTAATATTTCAATTGGCCAAATTAGAACGTAAGTGAATATATGAGTTCAAATCATCACAATTTTTTGACATTTCAAACCATTTAAAGCAAAATCAATTCTTCACAAAACCATATCTCAAAGTAGGGAGATGGATAAAGAAGACTACTCATAATTCTTGAGAAGGATAAACAAAACACGTATTTCAATAATAAAAAGAAGTTTAAAAAATAAAAGAAATAAAAGACATAAATTATCTCACAATTCTTCTTAAGCAAACCCCCTAGAAGTTCTCTTCAAGCCTTTCTCTCCTTACAAGCATTCTCAATTTTCTCCTAAAAATGTAATGAAGAAGAAATCTATCACCTTCCCTCTCCTCTTACAATCCTTGAAGAAAATCTCAAAGCTCTTGACTTTCTCTCTCTCCCTCCCTTCCTTCTTCTCACTCTCATGCCACTCATACCCACACACAAACACACACACTCACTCACTAAACTCTTCTTGAAGCTTTAGACTTCCCTCTCTTTTATAAAAGGCTACCTCTACAAAAAGAATTCAAAATTCTCTCCAAAATTTTATCCAAAAGGTAACTCTTTTGAAATCAAAAAACATTTCCATTGATCCAAGAGACATATCTTACCATAAGAGAACCTTCCAAAGTGTCAAGATGCATTGAATCACTACAAGGAGTGATTAAAACAAGTGTCCCTTTGAAAATTTGCCCAAAATTCATACCAAACCACCTTAGTCCGCAAAAAGTCATCTTTGGCGCATCATGCGCCAGTTCTTTGGATTTTGGTGCATCATGCGCCGGTTTGGCGCATCATTCACCACACTGCAGCAGCTCCACGATTTTGCTTCATTTGGCTCCATTTCAACTCTGTTTCACCCTATTTCTATTGTGCTTCGCTCCTAACATATATACCTACAAAATAAGCATGATAAAAATCTTTCTTTAAAGTGTAATTTCATTCAAAAATATGTGAAAAATGTGAATTAGATTAAGAATAGAAAGTTATATTGAAATCTGCTAAGTCAGAATTTTCTTTCTTTCTCGTTTTTACTCCAAATTGCACCATTTTTGCTTCATTTTCTCCAAAAGTTCATTTCTTGTACCTGAAGCAGAAAAATGTAAATTAACTTCTTTTAAAGTATAATATCATTAAAAATCATTAAAATTGAGCTTAAAATTAATGAAAAAGTAGGTAATTTTAGCTGTGTCAACTCCCCCAAACTTAAACGTTACTTGCCCTCAAGTAACCCTTTTACTACATTAAAATATGACTTAGGATAGAGATTAACTTATAAACTTTTGTACTTTAATTTAATAAATAAATTAGTATAGTTTAAGAAAAACTTTTTATAACTTAGATTAAAGCTATAAGTATAAGAATACTTAGTAATCAAATCTAATATTTTTGAATCTCTATTCATTTCTAGAAGAACTATAAATTATCATATTAAGAATATCCATATGAAAAAGAACTTCATGAAAATTTTGTTAGTAAAGGCACTAATATTCGAATAAAAGTTTAGAAAATGTAATAAAGCTTTTTCCTTAAGTTGATTCAAGTGAAGCCAATTTTTTATTAGGCATCTCCTCAAGCTTCTCCTCACACTTTTTTTTTCCTTTTTTTTCCTTTCATATTTATTTTCTTCTTATTTTTTTTCTTCTTCTTTTTTTTCTTTTAGTATCTTTTCAATCCTTTCTTTTCTTTTTGTTTTAATATCTCGATAGCCTCTAATAATTTTGAACTTCATTATCCTCTTCTTAAAGTTAAAACTTCGTACCTTTTTTCAATTTATAAACTTGTATTAGCTTTGATGATTTTTCATAAATTCTCATTATTTTCTTCTTGCATGAAACTATAAGATTCTTAATACTTTAAAAATACAATTTCCTTTACTATAAGTAGAGAAACATAGTCTTTTCCTTTCATATCAAATCTCTTTAACTTTAGAATTAACCTTCATTATTAAAAACTTCTACCTAAATTTAATATAATATTTACAAAAATAAATTTAGTCCTTTAAAGTTAAACTCTAAAATCCAAGGTCACGTTAAATTAATTTTAAAAATATAGTTAATTGAGGACAAATAAAATTTAGTTTGCTTCTTTTTCTAAAAGAAATTTTTCTCCCCCACCCCCCACCCCCCACCAAACTTGAATTTTTAAATATTTTACACTTAATTCTATAAAATGTAGCAGAAAGAAAAGTAAAATTTTAATCTACTAACTACTACAACATCCTATGAAATTCATAAATGTGCATAATCAGGATAGAATGACTACAGGAGAGAGTAAATCTAGCCTGAAACATGCTTGTAATAATATTAAACTAAAAGGAAGTATACTAACTTTAAAATTTATTTTTCTTTGTAACCTCAAACTTGATTTTAAACATGTATAACATTCAATATAGAAAATATAAATAGAAAGAAAATTAGTTCAGAATTTCTATCTATCACAAATATCTACAAGTATTCATCAGGACAAAACAATATGCAATAGAAAGTAAGTTTAAACTAAAACATGCTCAATAAAATGGAATGAAATCTCTAACAAGCAGAATAGGTATCGACTATATATATATATGTATGTATGTGTTCTCCAAATTTTTATATTATTGTAACACAAACACTAACACACATGATAAATGAGGTCAATTCTTCTCTTAACTCATTGCATCTCACAAACTTACTTCCAATCCCTAATGGAATCACAAAACAGATATATTGGGTACTTTTAAATGATTTTATAGATTTCAATCCCAAAGATAAGATTATCCTTGATATATTGGTTCTCAAACACCAACCCACCCCAGGCATCACCAAATCTCAACAATTGAGCACCTCTAGCAGTTATATGGATAGTGTAAATTCATCCACATGTTTATCATCAAATAGGTTAGCTACCCCTTTCAAATTAAAACAAAGTCAGAGAAAAGGAGCAACAAAATAAGGATGAAATTGTCACTGTTAAACTTAATAATGTCTCTTGTAAAACTTATGTCCGAGTAAAACTTATGTGTATCGGATGGATGGATGAGGTCAAGTCGGACAGATCCTGAGGTGCGTGAACAGCAGGCTGATTCAAACGGCATCGCCGAATCACGAGATGTCGCGTCGAGCTTCGGAACTGTTCCATGTTTATGTGGCATTGACTGTGATGAATAGAAAATTAAATATTTTCTTGATTTAAATAATTATCATATCTTTGAAAATCCATAACTTTTCATAGAAAAATCACATAAAAATAAATTGAAAACACCCACTTGCTCAGTGATCAGAGGAGAATAATGTGGACCAATAATATAAAATTTATGCTTACTATTTAATTTTTTATTAATTAAATTCTTTTTTTGGTATTTCAATTCATTATGACTAATCATTACTCATCATAGCTTGAAATTTTTATGGTTTGTTTCTCATGCTAGAGCCTATGTTCTCTGATATTTCCAAGGTCAGAGGACATCTCTGTACTTCTATCTCTATTTTTTAAGCTAAGAGGTCTATATTGGCTTAAATTAATTACATAAATTGAAATATCACTTCGAAAATTATGGGATAATTTTAGTAGGTTTCTTGTAGTTAGAGAAACATAATAAAAATATCATGATTGCTTGAATAATTTTGTGCATTTATATATTTAATTAAGTTTGTATATCTTGTAAATTTTTTTGTACATTACATATTAATAACAAATCAACAAAACCAATTCCACATTGTGCATAAAAATCATGTAAATCCACTGTAAAAAAGTGAAAAATATTTAATTAAGTTTAAGCACTAAAGTTAATTTTTTAGAAGCATTGTATTTTTGTACAAAAATAATTTTATTAAATTAAATACACATAAAAAAATTTTGAAAAGTTGTTTTTTGAGTTCTTTGTGATCTGGAGCACTTAGGAAAAATAAAAGTTATTTTTGATAAAATACTTTATATTTGAGCTACATTTGAAAATAAAATTAATTAAGAATATATTAAAATATCAAAAATACAAAATTATTTCGAAATATTCCTAATGGTTTCTTGATCACTTAGGACTCATTAATATATTTATCGGAATTATTCTAAGTTAATAGTAAAATTTTAAAAGCTTGAAATGTATTTTCCTTATTTTCTCATTAAAAATAATTATAATAAATAAATTAAATATCATAAAAATATAAAATTTATTTCTCTGAATTTCTCTGGACTCAGAGAGGTTTAATAAATTATAAAAAAATAATTTTTGTGAATAAAACATATTTTTAATTTTACTAAATAACTAAAAAATCATTAAATAATTATAAAATAATAATTAAATTTTAATTTAAAAAATCATGAAATTTTGCCTAAGTGATTCTCTGACCTAAGGGAATCTCTAATATTTTTCCATAAACTAAAAAAAATCATTTTAATCATTTTACTAATTTAATTTTTGAAAAGTCTTATTTTTCTAAATTAAAATAATTATTTAAATTAAAATTTGAAAACCACATGTCTCTCCTCAAATGTTTTTACTACTCTACGGATAGGGTATTCAAAATTTGCTAGAGTCATTTGAATTTTGCTTAATGAGTTATGAGGTGAAGACCCCAAGGGTCAAGTGGTAATTTTTTATTTTGGTACCTCAATCAAAATTGAGGATTAATCAAAGGGAAAATGAGTAATTTTGATCCCAATAAATATGTTTAGATGATTGAAACATAATGGGTAAAAGGTAGAAACCAACTTGCCCCCTTTTTATAATATGAATAAATTTATAATTTGCTAAATCATCAAGATTTGGAAGTTAATCAAAATCAAATTATTTCCAAGTGATGGGCTTAAGCTAGGGAGATGATGTTTCACTTATGATTATGTCTAAAATTAATGATGATCTAACTTCTTTTAATCAGAATCCATATCCACCAAATTAAAATTCTAACATTTGCTAATCTTTCTCCCATTAGATTTATTAAGGGGCTAGGTAGTGATCTACGCGTTATTTTAAAACTTGTTTGATGGGATTTAGAAGATAACATGATTGATGACTAACATTGTCAGCTGAGCTTTAGTGGTGGGTGCAAAAGTCCTTAATGACTCAAACTTGCCTTAGGACTAATGGACTCTATGTGGTTTAGCACTAAATGACTAAATTCCTTAATGACTTGAACTGACCACCAAAACTCAAATTTGTAAAGAAATAAATGACTAATGGATTCTATGTGGTTGGGGGAGGGGAAGAGGGAGTTTTATGATCAACTTCACTTTAAATAGAGCCTAATGTCGGTTTTCCAATAGTTGCATCCAAAAACTCTTCAAAAAGCATCCAAATTTGTTGAATCTTCTAGAAATAGGTCAAGCACCAACATTGACGTCGTCGGCACTCATTTTGGCGTCGTCGATGTCAGTGGCCCATGAAATAATTTCATTCTCTCTATCAAATGGCGTCGTCGCCACTTCTCTTGGTGCCATCGGCATTGAGTATATTGTGGTCATAGTTCTATAGGTATTCTCCATCGGCGTTCATCCTGGTGCTATCGATGCTAAGTATTTCTTCAAAACTGTCATTTTGACTCTAAATTCCATCTTCTTTGCTTCCTTTTTGCTTCAAGCCCTAAAAATCAACAACCTGTAATAAAACATGAAAAACACATTCCTTTAAAGCGCAATATCAACAAAAATGAGTACAAAATATAGGACTAAATATGCATATATTTTTGGTGCATAAAAAGCTCATAAACTTAAATGTTACTTGTCCTCAAGTAACTCCTTTAATACATAACAATATGACTCATGGCAAAGAATTTAACTTCTCGATTTCCTTATTTTAGTCCACTAACTGCAATAGCATAACCTAAGAAAAATGTAAAATAACTCCAGTTAATACTAAAAGATAAGAAAATCTAGTAGTTAAGTCTAGGATTTCTGATTCTCTATTCTTTTCAAGGAAAATTATAAATTGTCATATTAAATCCACTTAGAATATCCATGTGAAAAAGAACTTCATGAAAATTTAGTAGTAAATATGCTAATACTTAAATATAACTTTCGAGAATGTAGTTAAGCTTTCTTCTTTAAGTTGATTCAAGTGAAGCCAATTTTTTATTAGGCATCTCTTCAAGCTTCTGCTCACATCTTTCTCTACTTTTTCTTCTTCTTCTTTTTTCTTTTCTTTTCTTTTCATTCAAGATCATTTTCAATCCTTTTTCTTTTTTTCCTTCTCTTCTTTTTTTTTTAATATGAGGATTATTATATTTGGATAGCCTTTAATGATTTTGAACTTCACTATCCTCCTCTTAAAGCTAAAAACTTTTCACACTCCTTCACTTTATAAATTTATATTAGCTTTAAAGATTTTTCATAAAGTTTTATTCTTTTATTCTTACATGAAGCTCTAAGATTTTTAATATTTCAAAAATACAAATTCCTTTACATACAATAAAAAAGCATAGTCTTATTCTCTCATATCTAATATCTTAATCTCTTAAATTAACCTTTATTATTGAAAATTTTTACTTAAGTTTACTATATATTTAGAAACATAAATATAGTTATCTAAAGTCACCCTCTAATACCAAAGGTCATGTCAAATTTAAAAATATTTGAAAAAATAACTAATTGATGAAAACTAAAATTAAGTTTCTTTCTTTAAAAAGGAATTTTTCTTTCCTCCCTAACTTAAAATTTTAAAAGATTTTGCATGAAAAACTTAAAACATATAGGGTTAAAGAAAACATTTAACATATAAAGAAAAGACTTACTTGTTGAAGGTTCTGATATTGAAACTTAAATCTGAAATATTGTAGGTGCTAATATGAAAAGCTACAAAACTTAAAACATTAAATAACACATAATACATACAAAAGTTTGTTGAGAAAGAATTTACTACAAATACATTCAACAAAGTACTAAAACTAAAAACAATACTAAAATGATTTCCAACGTAAAAATAGTTTTACAATCTTACTATTCATAATACAACAAAACATCTAAAATAAAGCAAAGTATCACACTCTAAAAACAAACAATAACAACAATAAAGTACAAACAATTATAAACTAAACTAAATATCAAACTAAAACATCACCAGTCATCATCATCATCTTCTTCTTCAACATCAAAGTTTTGCTGCTGATACGGGGTAAAGATGGGGTGACTAGGAAACTGAACTGAGCGGTCACCCCTCATAAATCTAACCATTGCATCATCATAAGCAGCATCATACTCAAACTTCTGCCTTGTCAAATCATCATTAAGTGCATTTCTGGCCTCCATATTTTCCATTCTGTTTTTCATCCTCAAGATATCTCCCTGTTGGATCATCAGTTGCTCCATAAGTCCCGGGAGAGTGGGCGTACTAGAGTAGAAGGAATATCCCTACTCTTACTTCCAGATCTCCATCCAACATGAGATTCATAAGTTTTAATATTTGTGGGCCCAATAGGTTTTATAGGTTCAATCCTCTCCTCATTCATTCCAAAATCAACTCCTACCTATTCACATAGTCTAAAGATCAGGACAGGGTGTGCTAATCCACTATTAGTCTCACCCAAAGCAATAGAACGAGTGTTTCTATAAATAATAGAGCCTAGATCTATCCTTCTCATCTACTGGATATAGAAGTTCAAGATGGCTCTATGTTTTGTAACCTCGCTATGATGATTTGTTGGGATTATTCTAACATATATTAAGTAGTGACAGGCCTTAGATACTACATTTAACGTAGAAAGAGGGAAGTTTATCGTAACATTATTCTTCACCTTCAAAGCTCCTCTTCCATCAGTAAGAAAAAAAATAACTTCATCTAATGCCTCATTTGTAGCAGAAAATGATTTGTACAGACAGGTATATACGCCCTCTAACTAATAAAATTCATTAATTCTTCTTAGAGTAAATTCCACCATTTTTCCTCGAACAAAAATGTGGTCCTCGGAAGTTCCCTTAAAGTTGGCATAGAATTCCATCACTATATCAATAATTGCCTCAACAGTAAAGTAACAAAAATTCTCCCACTATCGAGCAACAATTAATCTTTCTTCTTCTCCACCAGAATTTTTAAATGTTCGATCCAGAATTACTTTCTTAGTTGCAAGCAGACTATTGAAAAAAATGTTAGCCTTATAGTTGACAAATTTTTGATCATCAAAATCCACTTTCCTCTTTCCCTTGCTCATTCTAAGTGCCATGGTAATCTAAGAAAAATTTTGAAAATCCAGATAAATTCCCAAAATTATGAAAATCACAACGTGGAACCTTTTAAACTTAAATCTACTAAGTAAGAGTTCTTCACCAAAGGTTTTTCTCAAAAATCTTCCTAAAATTTTCAAAATTTTGGATCTCAGCAATGTATGATAAATCCTTGGTGAAAAAAAAATTTTTGAGTTCAAAGTGTAGCTCTTACCGAGAGAAGATGAAATCTGAACTTCTTTTGCCTTCACATTGCCTCAAATCCAAGCACTTTTGAGCCCCAGGTGCACAAACTGGAGGTTGAAGGTAACCGAAGGGATAAAAATGGTGTTCTTACTGTGGAAATTGTGGAATTTTAAGGGGTATGGGAACTTTCGAGTCGAGAGCGTTGTGAGTCAGGTTGGTACCGTCGGTGCTAGTGTCAAAAATCACATATTTTTAATTTTCACAATTTCAATTTTTTTTCAATTCACTCCAAAGTCTAATTAGTCTTTCTAAACACTAATATTCATCCAAAACTATTCACAAACAAGAATTTTCACAAACAACACCAAAATAACTTTTATTTATGAAAATCTAAATTTTTACAAACATACATTTCTAATTACACTCACACATACATAAAGCAAACTAAGTTATAATTCAATGTCAAAATCAAGCCACAACACTAGAATGCTGACACAAAACTATACACATAATTAAAGTTAAAAGAGTTCTCAAGCAAAGTAAATCCACACAATCACATTAAAAACATAACTACTTTAAAATAGTAGAGAGTCTAACTTCTTCAATTATTCTGCTTCATCTTCAATACTTTCTCCTCCTTTAATATCTCTCATAGACTAGTAATGGAAGTACAAATTGTAGGTCAGTACGAGAATTGATCAGTCGAATTTTCATTGATCCATCCATTTTTCTTGAACATTTACACCAAACTTGCTTCAATTATTCTAGTATGATCAAAGTTCTTCTTCATCCTCCAATCTAAGTGATCAAAAAGGTAGTTAAGATTTCCTATTACATTCATAATACTCTGAAGTTCTCTTTCGATTTTCTTCATTTTCTTCTCCAAAACTATTGAACTTCCAACAGTATGAGATATTACTGCTGTCAAAGCATATGATGAAAGATCCAAGATAATATCCAATGTTTCATTTCCATTCCCAATAAATTCTCATCAATATGAATCATGGGCTCACAGGGTAATAATACTTTCTCCCAACTTTCATATAGCACTTGAGATTGACTGCAAAGTAACAAAATTGTAGAAGGATGTCTCAGTCCATATATAATTCCATTCATAATAATACCCATAATTGATTTTAAAAAAAATTGATCCCACGTCAATGGGCTTTTCCATTTGAATGCAATAGTTTAAAATTGCACTTTCTTTTGTAACTCTACTAATATGCATGGTAGGGAGTAATTTTTCAGAGATGAAGAAATTCCATTATTTAGATATTGGATTAAGCTGTGAAGGGGAGAAACTAATGTATCGCTCATCTCTGATTTCACAATTATCATTTTCATCCGTCAGAAATTGGTATACATCTTGCATGATATCTCTCGTTGGGATAAAATTTGTATAATGATATATTGACATGTTTTATATCATAAACAAATCATTAATTTGAGGTGGAGTAAATGGTACAGCCTTACCTCAAACGAAGACGACTACTTAAGTAATTCCATGTAAGTTAGCATAAAATTCCTTTACCACTGGTACAACAACTGCAGCGTAAGTGTAGCATAGAGCTTCCCAACGCCTCTATACTATGATTTTCTCAATATGTGAACTTGGATTACTCAATCCATAATTGACAAAGCCTCTCTTATTGATAGCTTTCTTCTTCGTGATGACTTCATCGTATAATCTTTGTGCATCAAAATTGAAAAACTTTCTTTTATTGAGAGCTCCATATCTTGAAGTATTTCTAAAATTGGAAGCCATAGATTTCCAAATTTAGAATTTTCTGGTCCTCCAAGGCAGTTTTCTGGCCTTTAAAAATGCCTCGGTGGTTATTTAGGAGTACAATCCTGCCAAAGTCCACTAAATTCGTCCTAAACACACAAAACTGCTCGGGACGTTGTCGATATCGGCACCATTGCTCATGTAGACGGGCGTTGTCAGCCCCCATTCTGGAGTCATCAGCGCTAGTGGCCAATGTTGTGTCGCTTCTTTTTTTTGTTCAGTTCAATTTCAATTTTTTTTCCAATACCAATATTTGTCTTATTTTATGATATATAGAATTGTGTAGGATTCAAAAACATTATTATTTCCTAATATATAGCACTTATTAAACAAAATAGTAAGATATTTAGATATATATATATATATATATATATATATATATATATATATGTATATATATGTAAATATATATCGGCACCATTGCTCATGTAGACGGGCGTTGNCCATTGTTTAATCAAGATGAATCAACATCAAAATTTCTTTAAATTACGGCATGTGCCCTTCATAATAATGTTTCAATTGATGCCCATTAACTTTAAATATCTTTCCAGTTTTAGGATCTTTAATAACTATAGTTTCATAATGATAAATATTAATCACCTTAAATGGTTCTAACCATCTAGATTTCAGTTTTCCTGGAAATAATCTCAATCTAGTATTATAAAATAGAACTTCTTGTCCATGTTCACATTTCTTTTTTATAATCTTTTGATCATACCATATTTTCATTTTATCCTTATAGATTCTTGCATTAACATATGCTTCATTACATATCTCCTCAAGTTCATTCAATTGCAATAAACTTTTCTCACCAACATCTTTTAGATTATAATTAAATTCCTTAATAGCCCAAAATGCTTTATGCACCAATTCTACTAGTAAGTGGCATGTTTTTCCAAAAATAAGTCTATATGAGGACATTCCAATAGGAGACTTATCTGCAGTTATGTATGCTCATACTACAGTATCAAATCTAGCAGACCAATCCAACTTATAGGGATTTACAGTTTTTCTAAATTCATTTTATGACGATTTGATATCTCTGTTAAGTCGCTCATTTTGGGATGATAAGCAGTAGAGAATCTCTGCATAATATCATATTTTATAATCAATTGCTTGATTCTCTTATTCCTAAAAAGGGATCATTAATCCGTAAAAATCACTCTCGGCATTCCGTATCTTGTAAAAATATTTTTATTTAGAAATTTTGAAACATTCTGAGCATCACATTTAGGTACAACAATTGCTTGAATCCATTTGAACATATAATCAACAGTAAGTAAAATCTAATCCCCACACATCAAAAATTTCAACTTTCAATGTCTAATTTGGAGGCATTTCATTTCTTCTAGAAGTTTTTCTTACTCGCTTACATCGATCGCATGTTTTAATATAATCGTTAACATCTCTAAAATGAGTAGGCCAATAAAATCCAGCTTGCAAAAATTTTATGTGCAGTTCTATTTGTTCCAAAATTTCTTCCAAATTTAGAATTATGACATCTTTCAATTATTTGTTGAGTTTCTTCATAAGACACACACCTTCTAATTAGTAGATATTTACAATGTTTATATAAATAAGGGTCATCCCAAAAATAGACCTTTGAATCATAAATATTTTTTTTAATTGTTAATTCTTAATATTTGGTGGTAGAATACCACTCACAATATAATTTACTATATCGGCATACCACAGTATATTCATTACATCAATATTATATAATTTTTCATCAGGGAAAGTTTCCAAAATTTCATTTACAAAATTAGTTAATATTTCTTATTCTAGTATAAATAAATGATCAGCAATTTGATTATCATTTCTCTTTCTATCAACTATCATAAATTCAAACTCTTGCAATAGATGTATCCATCTAATTAGTCTTGGTTTAGCATCCTTCTTTTGTATCAAATATTTGATAGCAGAATGATCTATATGCACTATACATTTAGCTCCAATTAAGTAAGGTCTAAACTTATCAAAGGCATAGACTATAGCTAATAACTCTCTTTCAGTAGTAGTGTAATTAATTTGCTCATCATTTAGAGTTTTACTAGCATAATATATTACTTTAAAAAATTTTTTGTGCCTTTTTTTCCTAAAACAAGCATGTTCACTAGCTTCACACATTACTTCAAATGGTGTCTCCCAATCAGATGGAATGATTATAGGTGCAGTGATTAATTTTTCTTTCAACAGTTCAAATTCTTTTATGCATTCCTCATTAAATCAAATTTCGTACCTTTTCTAAAAGTTAACATAATGACTTAGTTCTTTTTTGCAAAAACTAGCATTTCCTAGAAAATTTCTTACCCTTCTAATCGTAGCAGGAGGTGATAATTTCTCAATAACTTGAATTTTTGCAGGATTCACTCTCATGTCATGTTCAAAAATTTTATGCCCAAGTACAATTTCTCCTGCAACCATAAATTAATATTTTTCCCAATTTAGTACTAGGTTGATTTTCTCACATAATTCCAGAACTTTTTCTAAATTATTTAAACATTTTTCAAATGAAGTCTCGAATATATAAAAATCATCCACAAATACTTTTATTCCCTGTTCAATTAAATTATTAAAAATTGCATCATACATCTTTGAAATGTTGCAGGTGCTTTACATAGTCCAAAAGGCATTCTGTGAAAAACAAATGTTCCATAAGGACTTGTAAATATTGTTTTCTCTTGATCCTAAAAAACAATTAGAATTTAGTGATACCCGATATATCTATCCAGAAAGCAGTAATATTTATTTCCAGCCAATCTATCCAACATTTAGTCGAAAAAGGGTATAGGAAAGTTATCTTTCCTGATGGCCATGTTTAATTGTCTATAATATATTCAAATTTGCCAACCAGTAACTTGTCTTATTAGAATTAATTCACTTTTCTCATTTCCTTCAACTGTCACTCCTACTTTATTTGGAACATAGTGAATTGGGCTTACCCAAGCATTGTGTGAAATAGGATATATAATTCCAACATCTAACCATTTTAAGATTTTTTTAACAACTTCTTTAATTAAGGGGTTTAATCTCCTCTGAGGATTAGCTTTAGGTTCATACTATTCATCTAATAGAATTTTGTACATACAAATTGAAGGACAGATTCCTTTAATATCTGCTAATGTCCATCCAAAAGCCTTATTATATCTTTTCAACATTTCTATTCATTTTTGTTCTTGAATTTTAGTTAAATTAGAAGATACAATAACAGGCAATATAGATGAATCTCCTAAAACACATACTTTAAAGGAGCAGTTAATACTTTCAATCGTCCAAGTTCAGGTGGTTTAATACTTGAAGAAATAAGATTTTTTTTATCATTTTCCAACAAATCTAAAGTTACAAAGTTTTCTTGAACATAATCTAAATTCTCTTCTTTTATTTCATTTTTATTCTCACAAATACTCTTCTTACCTTAATTTTTCTTCAAATACTTCCTTAAATTGCTCATTACTTAGATAATAAGAAACTTCCACCCTAAAACATTCATTATTTTTTTTCTATATATTTCATAGCTTTGTAATGTTAAATGTTACTTCTTAATCATTGACTCTCATTATTAATTCTCCTTTTTGCACATCTATTAAATGTCTCCCTGTTGCAAGAAATGGTCTCCCCAAAATAATAAGAATCTATTTATCTTTCTCCATATCTAATAAGATAAAGCTTTTAGAAAAAAAATTATCCACTTTCACTAATACATCTTTTATAACTCCTTTAGGATAAGTTATTGATTTATCAGCTAACTGAAGAGTTACAGTAGTAGGAAAAATCTCTCCTAAATATAAACATTTAAAAATCGATAGAGGCATAAGATTGATACTTGCTCCTAAATCACATAAGGATTTTCCAAAAAAACTTTTCACCAATAGCACAAGGTATAGTGAAACTACGAGGATCTTTTAAGTTTTGAAGAAGCTTTTTTCTGAATAATAGTACTACACTCTTCATTAAGTGCAACGTTCTCATGATCAGAAAATTTCCTTTTCTTGATTAGTATATACTTCTTAAATTTCATATAACTTGGGATTTGTTCCAAAGCCTCAATGAAAGGAATATTTATCGTTAACTTTTTTTAAGGATTTTCAAAAATTTAGTAAATTATTTATCTTTATTCTTCTGCTTCAATCATTGAAGAAATGAAGGTAGTGGTTCTTCTAAATGAACTTGTATTGGTTCATTTTCATTATAATCGCTTTCAATCTCTTCCTTCTCCTCCTCAACTTTAGTTTCTCTTTGGAATCTTTTTTCTACTTCTTCTCCACTTCATAACTGAATAGCTTTAATTTGCTCCTTATTTTGATCTTTTGGATTAACTTCCATAGTACTCAGAAGAATTACTAAGTGCAGTAGCAATATGCCATAATTGGCTTTCAATATTTCTAATAGCAGTCCCTTGATTTTTTATTTGATTTTTCATGTTCAACATTAATTCTTCCATCATCAACTTCTTTTCCTTAACTTGTAGATAAGTGTCAGAGATAAATTCAGGAGGAAAATAAGGTCGATAGTTAGGATTTCCTTGGTTTTTTTACTTTCTTAAGGGATTCACCGAATTGTTGTAATTATTTCAACTAAAATTAGGGTGATTTTTCCATCGAGGGTTATAATAATTAGAATAAAGATTATTATTTCAATTATTTATAGCATTCAAAGTTTTATATGATGATTGAGTATCAATTATCTGTCGTAGTGAATTTTCCTCTAATACTAGTGGTATTTGAGAATAGTTCACTCCAATCTGATCAATCTTTTTTGATATAGTGGTAATTTGAGATGCTAAAATAGAAATTACATCAGAATCATGAATACTAGCTACTCTCTTAGGATTTAGCAGTTCAGAGGGCCATTGAAAATTGTTAGTACTCATTTTCTTTATTAAAGAGTATGTTTCATCAAAAGATTTTGACATTAATGATCTACCTGTAGCAGCATCTATAACAGATCTAAGTGATCCTACTAATCCATTATAAAAATTTTGATATATTAACCAATCTGGTAAAATATGGTGCAAACATTTCCTAAAGTGATCTTTAAATCTTTCCCAGGCTTCATATATCGATTCTCCTTCAAACTGACAAAAAGATGTAATATCATTTCTAAGCTTAGCAGTTTTCGAAAGGTGCGAAATATTTAGCCAAAAATTTTTGGGATAGTTCTCCCCAAGTTCTGATAGATCCAGGTGCTAATGAATTTAACCAAGCTTTAGCTATATTCCTTAATGAAAAAGGAAAAAATCTAGCCAAACAGCATTATGAGACACTTCATCATACTTAAAAGTAGCATATATTCCAAGAAAACTAGTAAAGTGTAAGTTAGGATCTTCAGAAAGTGTTCCTCCAAACTGATTATTTTATACTATTTGGAGAATAGCAGGTTTAAGCTGTTATAGGATTAGCATAAATTTTGAGTTGTCAAGTGATTAGCTGTTATAGGATTTTGAAAATCTTTTATTCAAACTGTCATAGGTGTTCCTCCAAACTGAAAGTATTCCTCCAAGCTAATCTTTTATAGGTGTAAGCTTAAATGCTCTAGTCATAGTGGACCTTTCAAAATTTTCTTGGGATTTAATAACCAATATGCTAATTTCCATGATTATTTTAAGGAAATGATGTGAAATAACTTGAAAAATATGGATCTCTGTATAGGGACCTCATCTGACTTTGGAAAAATCAGAGAATGTTCCCCCCTATAGAGGCTACAACATGTCAAAATTTCAAGCCAAGGTGATGTGTCAATATGCATAGAGAATCAAATGATTCCAAATAGTATTTAATTAATTATAAATATTTTATGCATCAAATAGACTTTAAAAATATTTCACATTCTTCTCCTCTTTTCACTGAGTAAGAGGGTATTTTTATTTTATTTTTGTGATTTTCTTACACAAAGTTATGTAATTTTAAAGTTAAGGGTATTTAAATAAATAGGAAAAAAGCTCTATTTATCTATTTAAACAGCGCGTGCCACCTCAACCTACGACGGCTCCAAAAGCATGCGTGGTGCGCTTTGGTTGGACGTCGTCGTCCACGTAGCTTGCTGACTCGGCCTGCTATTCATGTCTTAAAGTGTCGTCCGGCTCGATCTCCCCCCTCCATTTGATACATGCTTGATCGAATGGCTCCCCGTCATTGTCTCTGATAGAATGATCCTGTGCCCTTCTAGACTAAAACCTTAAGATCTCGGCCTAGACTCAACTAAATCACCTAAGATTTGATCCTGTGGACTCGTCTAAGTGAGACGAACACATCCATACGGCTAAGGTACCATGAAATCAAGCTTAAGTAAATGAAGAATAAAAATAAGCTTGGAAGGAGGAGGAGTTTTATACCTTTGCTCTGAGAAGGGAGGCTTCAATCAGAGGTGCTCGACACGTTTGTTGGGGTCCAAGGAGACTAGGGATTGAGTCCCTGGTCTTGGTGTAAATTCTAGGTATGAATTCGACCAAGCTCAATTTCAAGTGTTGGTCTAGAGCTATGGTAGAGGCTCTGTGGAAGGGGGATTAGATGGGGCTCTGGCTTCTTTCACTCTTATGAAGGTGTGGGCATAAGCAATTAAATTTTGGTGGAGTGTGGAGGTGTATTGGGCTCTGTCCTGGTTTCCGGGAGGGTTTCAAGCTCAAAATTGAACTTCGTCAATGGGAGTGGGTGAGAGAAAATGGTTGGATTACAGTGAGGGGATCTTAGGGAAGCTCTGTGTGAAGTTTGGAGAGGTCTCTTTAAGAAAATTTTATGACACCTCCCATGGCCATGGGAGGTGCGTTTTTTATAAAAATGGCCATGGGGTGACTCTCAGGGCATAAGTTTGGGTGCATTGTGGTGCTTAGGTGGAGGGTAGAGGAGCTCCATAGTTTGATTTGGATGACCTTGCCTCTAGGTTTTATTTGCGTGAGGTGTCATGGGGGTGACTTTCGATTTTGGGCTTTTCCGGACACTAGGCTGGCCGGCCGGCCAGGGGGAGGTGGCTAGGAGCTCAGGGAACCCAGACGAATCCATAACAACAATTTAATGCAAACGTGTTTAGATTTGGCAAAGGTATCTTAAGCATGTGCATTTTTGGAAATAAGATCCCTTAATTTGGGGGACCTTTGGTCTAGGTTTGATTTAGGTGATTTCATGGTATTTAGACTGTTCACTAAGTCCAACTAATGGCTGTGGTGGAGTTAATTTGGTGTCTTTAAGGTGGTTAGGTCACATTTAGTGTATGGGTCCAAGTGGGTGCAAATGACCAAAACTTGGGTTTGGGCTAGCTTAGCCATGTCAATTGTCCCAAATAATTATTGCATTTTGTGTAGATGATCATAACGAACAACTTTGGTGAAGGATGGAAGTGTTTTTGAGTTCAATTGAAGGGTCAATTTGAAGGAATTTTGAACTTTAATCGATTTGGTCATGTTGAGCTAGGCTTGGGTTAGCCTTGGTCTAAGTCCAAATTGATTGTTGTAAATGGTCAATATGGACTTCATGAAAAGTTTTCAACATGAATTGGATGCCAATTTGGAGATTAAGGGAATCAATTGGGTGAAATTTGGGGACATAGCCAATTTGGGGCTAAATTTGGGAATTTTGGATTTAGGCCAAAATCAAAAGGATTTGAGGATTCACCAATGCCAATTGATGGTTAATTTTGATGTATTGGAATGTAATAAATATTTTTCAACATTAATTGAGGCCAATTGACTAGGCTATGGGTTCAATTTGGTGAGATTAAGTCATATGGTCAAAATTGGGGTTTTGACCCAAATCAAAATTGGGCTCAAATCATGGAAAAATTGAGCTTTGATTTGGTTTAGTTTGGTCATATCAAAAGTTAATTTGGGTTTAGGATTGGAATTGTGGTTAATTTAGATTAAATTGATGGACATTTGAGTTAAATTTGGGGAAATTTGAGTCTTTAAAGGGCAATTTGAAGATTTTGGTTAAAGATGGTCAAATTGGCCAAATTGGGTCATATGGTAGTTGAAAGAAATGAAATTAGGAATATTTGGGATCTATTGGGATTTTCTGGGAATTTTTGGAATTTTGGGTCAAAGAGGGGTATTTTGGTAATTTGGGGTGTTTTAGGAGTAAAAGGCCAAGATGGGTATTTTGGTAGATTTGAGGTACCAAACGTCACCAATAAGCCATGGAACAAAGGAAACCCCATTTTGGTTCCTCTACATAGTGGTCTTAGCTAAATCATAACCCTAGGGCTAGTAGGCTTAAGGGACCATCTACATGGGTATCCCAAAAGATCAAGGGATCTAGGCTAGAGATTTGAGTTCAGGGTTGTGAGTGATTGTGGGTGCAGATTAGTGTAGTGAGTGCCTGTCGGCACTATTTTTGGTGTGGGGT
Source organism: Phalaenopsis aphrodite (assembly GCA_003013225.1). Classification (NCBI taxonomy): domain Eukaryota; kingdom Viridiplantae; phylum Streptophyta; class Magnoliopsida; order Asparagales; family Orchidaceae; genus Phalaenopsis; species Phalaenopsis aphrodite. The sequence continues at coordinate 1,829,547 of NEWO01000090.1, forward strand.
TTGCCCGTAAGAAGTTGTCGGTCATCGAAATTGAAATCTCGTTGCCCGCTTCAGAAGGACGTTAAAAAATTTAGTTTTGAAAAATATGGAGTCAAACTGAC
>NEWO01000091.1:14600-30810 GCA_003013225.1 Phalaenopsis aphrodite
CCCACATATCGTTCCAAAGGATCATCCAACTTGATATCTGCCATCCATTCAATACACGCGAGAATGGACGGCATCCGTTCATCGTCCCCGATGGCCTTAATCGAGAGCCGTCCAACTTAAAACCTTGATATCTCTCGCGTTTCTTAATGGATTTTGATGAATTTTTTTTAAATTGTTCATCTTAAAGAGACGAACACATCTATATGGTAAACATATTATGAAATCAAGCCATCATAAATGGAGAGCACGTGAAGGCTCGAGAGAGTGAGTGAGGTTATATCTTTGCTCCGAGAGGTTTGACCTTAATCAGAGATTCTTCACACCTTTGTTAGGTCCCAAAAAGCTTAGGGATGAAGCCTCTGGCTCTGATTTAAGGCCTATATATGATTTCGACCACAACCAATTTTGGGTGTTGGTTGAAAGCTATGGTAGAGGCTATTTCAGAGGGGGAATTGATGGGGGGTTTGGCTTCCTTCACTGTTGTGAAGGTGTAGAGCCAATTTGTTTGAAGTTTAGTGTTGTGTATGTTCGGATTGAAGTTTGTCATGGTTTCGGGCAGGAATTCAAACTCAAAATTGGATTTCTGTGGTGGAATTGGGAGAGGGAAATGGATTGTAATTGCTAAGGGACTCTTAGCAAAGCTCTCTGAGGAGTTTGAGAGGCCTTGGTGAAATTTTTTTTTACCACACTATTCATGGCCGTGGGGGTGCATTTTATAGAAATTGGCCAAGGGGAAGCTTGGTTGGCCAATTAAGGGGTTAGCCCCACTGCTTAGGTGTTAAGTAGAGGAGCTCTCAGCTCAATTTGGGCTGAGGTGGCTTCTTGGCATGAATTTTGGTATTGGTCATGTGGGGGCTCACGGTTTTGGGCTTTATCTTGGGTTAAAGTGGTTAACCAAGGGTTGGGTCATGGTTAAAGCTTATAATGAGCAGTAAAAATGGCACCATAGAATGTTCACATGTGGTATAACAAGTACTTTGATTTAACCCTCTCTTTATCCCTTTAAAAATTTAAAAAAAAAAGTTTTTTATCCATGAGATAAATATCAAGCTTAACCATGGGTTGGTGGCTGGTTTTAAACTCAACTCTAGAGTCTAAGATGAGTTAAGGTAAGGCTCATTTGACCATACCAAGCTCAATTGGTTTGGATTTGGCCATAAGTCCAAGAAGGTGCATATGACCAAATCTTGTGTTTGGACTAGGTTAGACATGTTAATTGGCCCAATTAAATAAGGTATTTGGTGTAAGAGACCATGAGGAATAACTTTCACGAAGGGTGAAAGTCATTTTGAGGTCAATTGGTTAATCAATTTGGTGGATTTTTGATTTTTGACCCATTTTAAGCATGTTGAGCTAAGTTTGGGTCAAACCTGGGCTAGACATGGGCTAAGTCTGAATTGATTGTTGTGTTTAGTGTACAACATCATGATGAACAACTTTCATGAAGGATTATAGCCATTTTAAAATCAAATTGGTAGTTAATTTAGTGGATTTTGATGAAATTTGGATTTAGACCTAAATTAGGCATATGGGGCTAATTTGGGTCAAACTTGAGCTAGCTTTGGACTAAGCTCAAATTGATTGTTCTGTTTGGTCACAAATGACCTCACAAAGGATTTTCAACAAAAATTGGAAGCCAATTTGAGGTTTAGGGCATTCAATTGTTGAGATTTGGGGTGTTAGCCAATATTGGGGCTAATTTGGGGTTTTGGATTTAAACCAAATTGGATGATCAAAAGGTTTTACCAATGCAAATTTATGGTTAAATTTGATGTAAAATATTTCTATGAAGCAAATACAACATTACTTTGGGTCAATTTGCATGGTTATAAGTCCAATTGATGTGATTTGGTCATTTAGCCAAAATTGGGATTTCAGGGACAGTTAGGTAACTTGGGGGTGTCTGGGGCAAAAGACCCAAGATGAGCATTTCAAGTAGAATTAGATAGATATCCATTCTAAATGAACCATGGATCAATAAAATCCCCATTTTGGGTCCTTATGTATTGGTCTTAGCCAGGGTATTGTGAGGGTATTGTATACCTTAGCTCCAAACCAACACCCAGGGTCAATCCTAAGGCCAAGTAGCCCTATAGGAACTCTCCTTGAGTTCCCTCATAATGATCTTACCTACTAAGTGCTAGAGGTTAGGACCAATATGTGGAACTTCAAGTTGAGTAAAGAGAAGAGTTTTGAGTTTCTAATGGTGAGGGTACCTTTTCTAGTTTTCTAAGACTAGTCAGTAGAAAAGTCCTATGGCTAGACCTAGGTTACTAAAGAAGTTTATAGACCTCAACCAAAAGTGAGGTCAGCACTCCCACAATTTAGAGACTGACAATAGTTTAAAATTATCATTCTACAATTGATGTGACTGCTAGTACTGCGATAAGTGGCCATGTTGAGTTGTCCACCCATGTGTTTTACCACTATTATCCACGATACTTGAAACACCTTTGATTTTTTGCATGATTGTGAATCAATGAGCCTTAACGACATTCTAAATGATCATAGCTTGATTTATTTTAATGTCAACTCATCTCTTTAGATGAGTGACCCAATGTTGGTTTTAATGCATTAAATGCTTGCAAGCATATATCAATAAGTAATATGAGTCATTACATTACGATTAATACTTGTATGATTGTGTTAAAGATCTAAGAGGTCTATAGTACACCACCTTGCTTGTTACAGACTCGCGTTCATTTGTCTTATTTTTAAATAAAAAATACTTTTTTAAAATATTACTCGCCATAATTTCAAACTATACTCTTAGTAATCTGGATCATATATGAGTACAACTCTTTTACAATGTCATCTGATGGGTGATGTATATTAGATCTCTTATATATTCAAGTTGGCGCTGGAGTCGATGACCCCATCAAAGTCATAAACCGAACTTAGCCACACACTTTTCACACATACCTTGATGATGTGTTAAGGGTAAGCTTACTTTAGATGCTTACTACATTAGCGGATAAGGTGTAGTTATAACTTTTATAAGCTTGGCTATTATTATAGCTTGTGACTAGTGGTACACCTAAGTTATTTAGCATTTATGTACACATTTTTATACCTATTTTTGAAGATATTACGCTTTAATAGAAGATATTTGTGTGTTTTTCTTTCAAGTACAACTAAGTTGATGAAATATGAAGAAATGAGTGAAAAATAATCAAATTTAAAGCAAAAATGAAGGTGTGAAAATGAACTGTGTCGCCTAAGCGCCAATGACTGACGCTTAAGTGCCAAGAGACAAAGAAGGTATTGCTTAAGAGCCGAAGACCTCAAGCTTATGTGTCAGGGGTGTTTCAAGCAACTCTTGGTGAAAATGTGAATTACAATTAATGGGTACAAAAGCACATTGAAATGGCTATTGAAAAGAGGCAACTCTAGGAACATTCATTGAATGTGGACACATTTCCAAAATACCTTTTGGAAAACTATAAAAAGAAGGACTTGGATTGAAGAAAGGAGAGGAAGAATAGAGATTAGAGATATAGAAGACTTAGAATACTTTAAGAGAGTAGAAAGTAAGGAGCTGTAGGATTTTATTTAGGGCTTCTTCTCACTTTTCTCATTCCTAGTGAAGGAGAAAATGATTAGATAGTTCTAAGTAAGATTCCTTTGTAATTTGTTAGTGAGATAAAGAGATTTTAACCCTCTACCTAAGGAGAATTGTAAGAGAAAGGAGGATATTCAAAAGAACCCCATGAGTTTGGCGATGAGGAATTTGCGATAAGTTTTTATCTTTGTGACTACATTTAGTCTTAATTTAGACTTCTTATAGTTTCACATGATTTCTACTTTTAAACTTAATTGTTGTGTTTTCTCCATGAATTTTGAGTAATTTTCTTTATCTTTTTTCTTAAAATGATAAGTAATTAAGTGTTGGAGGGAAGTTGTGTGAAGTATATGTTTATAATGCAAGAATAAGTTGTGATTATTTAATCCCTGCACTTCAATTACTTCTTTATTTGGCCAATTGATATGTCAATATTTATTGTAAGAAATTGTAAGATCGGTGATAGTATTGTCTCAGTCAGCTAGTGATAGAATCACATAAGATTAAATAGATGAGAATGTAATTCATATGGTCGAGTGTAAATAAATAGGGAAATAAACTTTGAAAGATGAAGAGTTAGAGGACTTTAGAGTGACAGACTAAATCCCCTAATTTGATTTATTATTTTAGGTCTTGATACAAGAAGTTAGCCCCCAGATGGAGGGAGAAAAGAAAACTCTAGAGTGAGAGCTAATATCTTCCCTATCTAGCTCGTCTTAAGGACAATTCAAATTTTAGATTAGCTAATGTACTTTATAACATATATAGTAAGGGTAAAAAATAATAATACTTCTATTTGGCACAACACAATTTAAATACTTTCACAACAGATTTCCTATACTTGTTACTAATTCATGATAAGGAAAAAGATATTTTATTTGTAATCTAGTTAAATTTAGTTAATTGTTTACTTTGTTTTCAATTATAAAAAATTAACAAAAAGAATCAAATTTTCATTCCTACCATAATATCTATTTTTTGAGTAAGACTCTTTTTTAAAGTAAAATTTGTTGTCTAAATTCTTCTTAAAAGTATGTAGTTCTCTATATGGGTTCGATATTTCGGGGTCTATTCAAAATGTCTTATATTACTTGATAACGATACATATACTTGCGTAATATCCCAATATTTAAATATAATAGTCGCACTCTTACTTGCTTTGAAACCAAGTTTTTGGTACCGTTGTAAAGAAGAAATATAAAATAAAGAAAATCATGAATCTAGCTGTGCATACATCGTAGTATTATTGTACCAGAAAGAGGGATCAGCTAACCAAGCATTTTCTTTGTGCCTTTTATTTGTTTAATGAGTTTGTACATGCACATTGGTATATTTAGCGATGATCTTCTTGTAGGGTGTCATGTCCAATCAGGAGGAGCCATAATAATTTATTCTGATGTGTTTCTTACATATATCATTAAGCTCCCCTCATGGTCAATTTCACATCGCATGACTAACTCTTTGGATGCAGGTTGCGACGTTGCTTTTTTTTTATTTTTACATGTTTTTTGTAGAGTCCTTTGGTAGTGTTTGTATCAAAAATAAGGTAAGGGCATGGTTTCCAAGCTATTTGATGTAAGAAATCATGTGGTGTGGACCAGGAGCAAATATCGATGTCTCGTGCCTTAAGTTTGAATCTATATTATTGTATAGATCTAAGATCAAGTATCTAAATGCAAAGCTTGACTACCTTTTCGTCTTTCTAGGATATATTTATGGCCCAATGACATTGGTCTATCTTTTGTAAATTCTTACTTGGCTTGTTTACTTTTCTCATCTATGCTTGAATTCTCACTTTCTTAATTATTGGTTTGTTTAGAAAGCTCACCGGAAGTACAATTTAGGCTTCTAAGGACCCTAAAATTATAGATTTTTCAACTAAATCCTAATAATTTACATATTGAGATTAACCAAATTTTAGGATTAAAATTGAAAACATGTTAAAAAATCAGCACTTAATTTTCTATATAGCCTTCGACCTGGTTTTAAAATAGATCTGCAAGCATGGTTATCACCAAGTTATAATATTAATAGCGCATACACGCTAAGGATTTATTAGACAATTACACCATATTTGCATGTCACAAGGTGAATTCCTTGTGCTTATCTAAATTGACTGATCCAACATTAATTTTTACTTAGTTGGTTGTCTAAAACATGCTTAAGGTGTTAGAGTCTCCTTGACTAGAACAATGGGTCAGTCCATTATGAGGTGGTCTTTGATTTTGTAGCTAGATCTCTCTTTTTCTTCTATTCTAGAGGCTTCTTGTCACTTATGTTGGCACGCACAAGTCATATGGTCTTAGAAGCTTTGTTCCTCTAGCTTTAGGGCTATTGAGTTATCCTTGGATGATGTAATTCATGAATTGCTAACAAGAGACTTCTGGTTGAGTTACATAGACTACCTTCGTGAGAATGGACGCTAATTAGCATAGTTGGTCATGATGAGACTAAAGACAAAATGCAAATTTTTGAATTCAAGAAGAGAAGAGTAGAGGACACTCAATAGGATTCTTGAAGAATAAGTTAAAATTACAGTTATTCAAAACTTTAAAACTACTAAAATGAAGTCAATGGTGATGACTTTCACTATAGACCTCATTGGTGCTTCTACTGATATTCCTTCAGAGAGAATAAAAACTGGTCTCACAAGAACTCAATAGAGAAATAGAAATCAATGCTTCTGTAAGATGTATGAAATTGAAGAGAACAGGTAGTGGCATGTTAAATAATTGAATGACTAAATATAAATATTTAATCATGAGTTTGTGCTAATTTGTAACTTTTCATCAAAATTATAAATATATCTTTCTCGTTATTAAACCTAACAAATGAAATCATCAAAATTGAAAATTTCAACAAACTAATTTGAAATTGTAATAAGACAAAATATAACATATAAAGCAAATTTCAACATGAGATGATGTTGTTTAAGTTAGAAATTTATAATTTTACAAATATACCCTTTCAAACTAAAACTCTCATAATTTTTTCAAGAAAAACTCAAATTGAATGAAACCTTTACCAATAAATAAATAGAACTACTACTTTCAAAGATATTCACCATCAAATAAATTTCAATATTTTAAAATAATTAACTCCCTAAACAAATATAATAATTCATAAAATATTCAATTAAACCCAGAATGACTTGAAACCTTTAGAGGTTGATTACAATCTATGTTCAAACATTTCAATAGAATTTCAAGAGTCTTAGAAGTCTTTTGAACTTGTTATGAATCATATAATAATTAAAATATAATTCTATTAAAAATTTAACAAACATTGAAAGATAATCATATTAAAATTCAAATAAATATTAAAAGACAATCCTATTAAAAATAAAAAAATTCAAATAAATTAAAAATCAACAAAACTCATAATATCTAAAAAAGCATTACAACTTAAAGTGAACCATTAATGAGCAACAAAACAAAACCTACAAGTTAAACAATAGTGTACACCAAATCTACAAAGATCATTAGGACAATACAGTACATGGTTGCTAACAAGAATCTTTCAGTCATTACTGAGTTAGCTACTTTTTCTGACTATGTAGATTAGGAACATGATAATCAAGAATGATAGAACCATGGGATCTTGACCTCATCTCATCATCATTTTCCTTAATAATGAATAAACTATCTGTTTGATGTCACAAAGCCTTAACCATTAGATTGTGTTGGGTAGTTCATTCAGTTATGATTGTATTTTTTGCTTTGTGTTTGTTAGATATTTATTTAGGGCATATAGATTAGCTCTATTCTCTTTATATACTGCACTCCTATGACATTCTAGTATATGTTGCTGTAGTTTTTTCACAAATTTCTAGGCTCCTATAATAAGCTTAGGATGTGCTAAATTTATTTTGCAGGCCTACTACAGTAAACTTTGGCTGTCATAGTAAATATAAGTTTATTTTCTATTTCTAGAGTTAGGGTGTTCATCATAGTTGGTTGATTATTGACATTCAAACCAATCAAGGTACGATAAACATAAAAGTAAAAGAATGAACCTCAACTAAACCAACATCAAAGTTTAGTTCATATTTTCTTCCGATGAGTTTGACATGGGTTTAGGGTTGGCACCCTTTTTTCATGTTGCTTTATTTGCGCTCAATAAATCTGATAAAATTTTATGTTAATGTTTTGTTTTGTTTTTTTTTTTTATTTGTTGGATTAACGGTAGGCTCATGAAGGACTAAATCTTTTATCTGAATATAAAAATCTTAAAATAAATTTTCAATAATTAAAGGAAAAATCATAAGCAAATAAAAAAATAAAGAAAATGTTGCATTCACGCCTTAGGAACATCATGCATATAAAAAAAATAAAGTTGATATTAAATAAATATGAGTAGAAATTCTTTACGATTTAGGAATAGCCATGAAATGATCACTTTTGACATAAGCATTTCATATTGTATCTATTCCTTGCCTTTAGGTCCTCAATTATTGCATGGAATGGGGTGACATGTAAAGTGTGTTTGTGTTTGCATATTATTTTGCATTATAAACAATTCTTTTGAACATTCATTATCAATGACTTGCATAATTATAAACACCTTGCTATGTTCTCCCGACACTAAGATTAACATAACCAAATAAAAAAATATATGATTGTTGAAAGCTTTTAAATGCTAAGATTTAAATTACAAAAATATATTCAGAATAGTTATATGATGTTATGCATATCATTCATACTTATGTAGCTTAATTTTACAGTCGAATTGTACGATCTACTTTTCTTAATAAGTAAAAATTTATCTTATCTTACATCTATTGAGACCTCCTATGCATAATTTTATGATGATTAGGTAGTTTAGATGATAGATTTTTCCAGCATGGGTTATAAGTACATTGCATTTTGTTTACTCTAATTTCTACTCCTATAGATTATGTTAATGAGGTTTAACTTTTTTCAGTGAACTCCACCTTTAATCTAAAAATTTCTTGGTTGTTCATCCGGTTATTACATAAATCCTCACCTCCTAGGCTTTCTCAAAACCATATATCATGTGATATAAGCCTTGAAATTCTAATATATAATGTCTACAAAATATCAAATAAATCTTTTTCAAAATCATTTTAATTGAACAATATAATAGTTGTGTTGCTATTGAGTTTTTTAGTATCTTTGACCTCCCCAACTTATCTTCTTTTGGTTCCATAAATAAAATGTTTCACTCTTGAGCCTTTCCCTTTATTCCTAACGATCAATCTTGGGAACTGAACTTAGAAAAAATCTTGACAAGAATGCAACCAGAATCAAAAGTTTTTTAAAGTAACTTTTGTTGCTTAAGATGTAACTATATCGCCTTTAAAAAGGTTTGAACTCTAGATTAATCTAAGCCTATCCATTCTTTGGAATAGATAACAAAAATATTTGTTGATTTTAATCGTGGAGCTTGTAAATATTCAAAATTTCATAGTTTAAGTAATTGAAGGAATCATAAAGTTATATTTATATCCTTTGAGATAGTATATTACTTTTGATGTTATGTTTAATTATTTAAACAATTAAATCCTTAAATATTATGGTTTCATAACAACTAACTGCCAAAAATAAAACTGACAGGAGTGATAACATTGGAATTTAGGATGAAGAGGATTGTGTTCCATTTAATGATTAATACATACTTGCTTAGCAATTAGAGTTTATATAAAAAATGTCTTTGGTGATATCATTTATATATTTCAAGAGGTGCTTTTAAAGAGGTTTTGACAAACTTCAATTACTATAAAAGCAAAAATAAGAACTATGCATTATAATGATTTATATTGCAGCAACCAAATCCATAATAATTGGGTAAAAAGTCCAAAAATTTTTTAAAGAAATTTGCATTGTGACTGAGATGAGCCGTGTGGAATGATAAGGGAGAGTAAAGGATGTTCATAAAATGAATAGAGGAAATAATCCTTGCCAATAGTTGTTGTAGAAGCCTCTATCAAGAAGCTCCAAGTGACTGGTATGATTTATCTACATTTTAGAGAAAAAAAAAAAGTTTTCGTTTACGCAATATAGTTTTGTGCATAAAATTTACTCTCAACATATGTATAAATAGCATTAGAATGGATTTAAAACACCATTAACTTTCTTTTCAGATTAGTGATATGTAATATTATTTTCTATGTAAGAAAATAATCCGATATTATCATTCTTCGTATTAGATGGTATGACAGGAAACTATGCTATGTTTTTGGAATAGGTGTCCTAGCCCATATGAAACATTGCCAGCCCAATATTTTCCCATTATTATCTTAACGGCCCCGAAAGCCAAGCCTTTCTTCCAGATCTCAATTGTAGCCGCATCCTCACCCTTTTTAAACCTAGACAATCAGCCGCTTAACCTATCTTTTCCTTGCCATGGCTTCACGCCGGATTCTCTCCTCGGTACACCGTGCCTCATCTCGTCTGTTTTCGTCTCCCAAACCTTGCTTCCCCATTCCCAGATCCCGCACTCCATCTCCAATCTTCCGCCCTTCACCAACCGGTTTCCTTCTTTCCCGCGTCGTCGAGTATGCCACTGCAGCTGCAGCGCCGGCGCCTTCCCCGCCAACTACTGCCAAATCTTCTGCTAGTCTTAGTGGAAAGGTTACAGATGAGTTCACTGGCGCCGGCGCTATCGGCCGTGTGTGCCAGGTGATAGGAGCCGTCGTTGACGTGCGATTTGATGATGGACTACCACCGATCCTGACCGCTCTCGAGGTGCTTGACAACCCAATCCGCCTTGTGCTAGAGGTGGCGCAGCACTTGGGTGAGAACATGGTGAGGACGATCGCCATGGACGGGACAGAAGGACTTGTTCGTGGACAGAAGGTGTTGAACACTGGATCACCGATCACGGTATAATTTATTCATCTGAATAGAAGGTCGTATTTTTCTTACTTAATTTTATCTCCCTCTTGCTCTCATTGATATGCCTTTTTATGCGTATATTTCAGGATTTAGTCATCTGAGTTCAATACTTTTTTCTTTATCCATGTTTTATATCGTTGATTCTACAGCATTGCGTGCGGAATTTTTTTTTTAATCCGTAATATCTATGGCTGTATCTGGATTGAGTTTTCCTATTTCGGACTTTTTATTGGAAGACGATTCAGAACGATGCCCCGATTTTAGGTTCCCTGCGGGTACTTTATGTCCATTTTCCGTATAATAGTTATGATCATTTCATAGAAACAATTGGATAATGTTGTTGGTTTTTCACTTGAACTTATGATAATTTAGTTCTTAGATTTATGCTCAATATGTTCTGTAGCGCTTATGGTTATTCTCTTATGGCGCATCACATACGAAATATGATTTAACTTTGGCTTATTTCTAACTACTCCAGGTACCTGTGGGTAGGTCTACCCTTGGCCGCATCATGAATGTTATTGGAGAGCCTATTGATGAAAGGGGAGAAATAAGTGAGTTTATTTTATTTTTTATTTTTTTATATTTCAGTTTGATTGAGGTTCATAAGGCCAAGTTTAATCATGTTTGTTATTTATTTTATTTCGTTATCTCTTTGCAGAAACCAATCACTTCCTTCCTATTCATCGCGAGGCTCCTGCGTTTGTTGAACAAGCAACAGAGCAGCAAATTCTTGTTACTGGCATTAAGGTAGTTGATTGTTTTCCACCCTTTATGTTTCTCAAATGTTATTTTGAGGCTATTTTCATTTTGTGACAAAAGCTCACTAAATTTGAAGAATATATTGCAATCTTAGTTTCTTTCTAGCAGTCTTTGTTATTTTCTTGCTTAAAATTCCTGCATTCATTGATGTTTATCTTCTTTAGGTGGTTGATCTTCTTGCACCTTATCAGCGGGGTGGTAAGATTGGTCTATTTGGTGGTGCTGGTGTGGGGAAAACTGTGCTTATTATGGAACTCATTAACAATGTTGCTAAAGCTCATGGTTCGTGGTAGAAAGTAGTTTTCATTTTTTTTGTACTTTCATTTTCACTGCTCACAGAATCAATTGATGTTTTGTTCATCAGGTGGCTTTTCCGTTTTTGCCGGTGTTGGAGAACGGACTCGTGAAGGCAATGACTTGTACCGCGAAATGATTGAGAGTGGTGTGATTAAGCTTGGAGATAAACAAGTTAGCATTTTAGTTCATTTTTATGTGTTTTAATTTCCGTCTTTTGATTATCTGACTTCTTTTGCACTTTTGCATGCTAGGATGAGAGCAAGTGTGCTCTTGTGTATGGGCAAATGAATGAGCCACCAGGTGCTCGTGCTCGTGTTGGGCTGACTGGACTTACTGTGGCTGAGTACTTCCGTGATGCTGAAGGGCAAGATGTGCTACTCTTCATTGATAATATTTTCCGGTTCACTCAAGTAGGCAGAAGACCAACCAGTTTTTTTTTTAACAGTTGGCATTTTGATATTTGCATACTTATGCAGTTGTCTTCAGGCAAATTCTGAGGTGTCTGCTTTGCTTGGGCGTATTCCATCTGCTGTTGGCTACCAACCCACCCTAGCTACTGACCTTGGAGGATTACAAGAGCGCATTACAACAACAAAGAAGGGCTCCATTACTTCTGTGCAGGCTATTTATGTTCCTGCTGATGATTTGACAGATCCAGCGCCAGCAACGACTTTTGCGCATCTTGACGCCACAACTGTGTTGTCAAGACAGGTTCTGCTTTTGTCCCCTATGAGCATTTTTCTTACCTAAAAGAACTGATGCAATTTTCTTTTTTACTAGTTAGGCATATCTCAACAACTTCTTGTTTTTATTTTGACTAGATCTCTGAACTTGGTATCTATCCTGCTGTTGATCCTCTGGATTCCACATCTAGAATGCTTTCTCCCCATGTCTTAGGAGAAGAGCACTACAATACTGCTCGTGGTGTTCAGAAGGTTCTTCAAAACTACAAGAACCTTCAAGATATCATTGCGATTCTTGGAATGGATGAGCTCAGTGAAGATGACAAGCTTACTGTTGCTCGTGCTCGTAAGATCCAACGTTTCCTGAGCCAGCCTTTCCATGTTGCTGAAGTTTTTACGGGTGCACCTGGAAAGTATGTAGACTTGAAAGAGTGTATCAGCAGTTTTCAGGTGAGAAGTAAATTAGATTTTGTTATGCTTTTTTTCATGGATTGATCATTTTGTAGCCGTGCTTTAAAGCACGATACCTTGTAAGTTGAGTCTTTCTTTATTTGCCGGTGTTTATTCTTTCTTTATTATTTGTCTGAAAATTTAATAAATTTGGGATCTTTTTAAGAAAATTATTTTGTTCGTATTGTTCTGGATTCAAGAGTGAGCGAAATAGATACCTCTAAAGCAACTAGTTAAAGGAATCTGGTATTTGAATTGCTTCGGATGGAGTAATTCACTATGTTGTTTAATTACTCGTTGATAAAGCACAAACCTGTTTTGTTTGCTTAATCTACCTTGCGGTAAAGTATCAAAATTTTCTTCTTTGTTTGAGTCTAGGTATAATGGTTGTTAGCAGCATGTTAGAATTCTACCATTTGGATTTATGCTCACTTGGTGCTAAATTTGTTGTGCCAAGTTAAGCGGGTACTTTGGTTATGCTGTTCTTTATCTTTTTATTTAATGGTGGCATGTGAAAGCCTGATATGCTTTGGAGTTTGTCATCATGCAACATTATGTAATCCTTATTTTTGATATTCATCCTTTTGAGGTCTTCTTATACACAGATGTATTGAAATAATTGAAAAGATGGAAAAAGAGAAAATATTCGGAAGATAAAAGAGGGTAAAATTGGTAAAAAAAAATTGAATGTTCCTAAGTAGGAAAATGATTTTTTATATGATTTGCAATTTTAGTGATTGTGAAAACAACAAGAACAACAACAAACCTTTATCCGACTAAGTGGGGTCGCCTACATGAATATTTTTTCTCCATGTTGTCCTAGTGATTGGGAAAAAAAAGAATTTCAATCATTAATACTATAAGATAAAATGTTATCTTTAATTGATTGCTTTAAATATATGAATCTATCATTTATAAGAATATTACACGAATGAGAATATAATTATTCGGATCCATTCTTCTTAATGATTGGCCTTAATGTAATGTCCACTTTCAAGATTTACTTTATTTCCATTTGTGATTATGCTATTGGTTTCTAGTATCCATTTCTTCTTTCACAATTTTATCTATTTTGAATTGATTGCTTTAAGTACATGAATCTATCATTATAAGAATATACATATATGAGGATATAGTTATTCGGATCCATTCTTTTTAATGTTTGGCCTCAATGTCCACTTTCAAGATTTACTTTCTTTCCATTTGTCATTATGCTTTTCGTTTCTAGTACCCACTTCTTCCTTCATAATTTGATCTATAGACCCAAATTTCTGTTTCATAGATATGTCAGTTGATCTATAGTCCCCATTCTTATTTTAGTTTGCTTTTGCTATATATAGACTACATTTTGTTCTTCTATTTTGAGTCATTTTGGTGGTGACCCTTGCACCTTCTAAAACAACAGCCTTGCATACTTTCTTAGTACTTCTTGCTGCACATCTCATAAATGTGGAAAGAGCAATACTGCTTTCTTACTCATGGCATGCTTGATAAGAAAAAGTAAATATCTTTGATGTAGCATTTGTAGTTTTATCTATTTGTCATGTCATTTGTTACGAGTATTCCATATTTCTTTAGCAAGCACTTCCCTTCTTATATCTTCTAGCATTGGTAGGGACGGTGATACAACACTGCATGTGTCACGTAGGTAGGGACTACCAAAGATACCTTGATAGGTGTTAAGTGGAACTATCTTGCAAAATATCCAATCGATTTAGTCTATTGATATTGGAAACTTCAATTGACAATGGTAATCAATTCTCTGCTCTCTAAATCTATGTGGAATTATAAAAGCTTAGATAAGTCATGGTGTTTGATTCAACTTTGCATTAGATTGAGAAGTGTGTTCTAGTTATCATTGTCAATGATGACATTAATCACCTCTTTTTGATCCAATTTCTAGAAAAAACTTCTACATGAGTTCTTAAATTGATTGACAATCCTTTTTAGTTATATCCTTCGGCTAGGATGTGCTATTGTCTATAGAACTAATCATTGTGTTGTCTCACTTGCAATCACCTTTCATATATTATTTTTTTCCTTATTATCTTATTTTATTATTTTCAGGGAGTATTTAGGGTGCACATTCTAGCCTTTTCCTTTGGTGTGAAGATGTTTTGTCAATGATCGGATAAGTTCCTTCGAGTTGGTGGCAAGCTTTTTAACAATACCTCTCCTTTCGAACTTCATTTTGTTCTTTGAGAAATTGATCCGTGGAAGCACTTGGTGCATAATTTTTTCTGCATTATTGTGCTCTATGTCTATTGCCATCACTCATGCTTGATTACAATTGTAATTTAAAATAAGTAGAGCTCATATCTAATTTACGAATAAATCATTGCACTATACTTCTCAGTTTGTTCATCCAATGGTATACCATGTCTTTAAAAACTCCGTGATACATTACTGCAACAATTACTCTTGGTGTTGTCACATATGATGCCTACTTCTACCATTGTTCCTTTGCACCCCCAGAGTGGAGTTCTGGCTGTATCAACTATCAATGTTCCTAAATTCTTCTTTTGATAATTATTCATCTTCAGATGGTCATTTTACTACGTAGGGCATGTTGTCTTAACTTCAGTTAGATAATACAAATTTACCACGATCATTATAGTCATATATTGTGATGTCTCGAAGTGGTTGATTATTGCATTGAGCTTCTTGGAATCTACAGTCTCATCAAATATAGGAATTTCCACTTTGACTACTGCTTTAAATGGCCACATCCTTCATTGGTGCTAGCTATCATCTCATCTTCATTCATGAAACCATGAGAAACATAGCTTAGTCCACTAGAGTAGTTTGCAACTTCATTCTTTCCATCATGGTTGCCATCTATTTTGCTTCGTCTCTAGCCAACTTGGATTGTTGGATTTATTGTAGAATCATTTTTAGTCATTAATTGGCTTTCTTCCCCTTCTTTTGGCTCAATGCTTCTCCAAGATAATAAGTGGGTCTCTTTATCTTGATATATCTCTTTTTTATTTGTAAAATGCTACAAATAACTATGTTTTGATACTACGTCATCCGTAGATCTTCTTATTAATTTAGCTCTTTTCTTGCTGTACATAAAACTTTTATTTTATTTCTTTATTTTCTTTTCTTAAACAATAATTAGTTGTTTTTTCTTCTTGGAGTGCTACGTCAGCGCTAGAGTTTGTTGCTTTATTGCAAAGCAGAGCAACAATTACTAGTAGTAGTAGAGTCTAAAAAAACAATTACTAGCCGTTGCCGGTCCCAAGCCCGGATGCGAAAAGTGGAGGGTTGCGTTAGGTAGTCGACAGCCAGCGTAAAACTTGTCGAAAAAATCATGACATGAATCCTTTTGATCATTGTGTAAGTGCTAGGGCGTCCCCTGGAAGCGACGCGCTGTATATCCTGAATACAGTGAAAAGTGTGCAAGGGCCGCTACACCGGCGCCCGGGTGTAGTGTAAAATAAGCAAGGGTTCCCACATTACGGACGAATGCGGGTAAAGAAGTTAGTCCATGAAACTAATGAAACTAATATTAGGATAGGTTCTTGGAATATAGGCACTCTCAATGGTAAATTAATGGAATTAGTTGATATTATGATTCATAGGAAAATTAATATCTT
>NEWO01000091.1:35045-51121 GCA_003013225.1 Phalaenopsis aphrodite
GCCAGAAAGAAAAAAAAAATCTTATTTAAATGAGCATATGATTGAAAAATGAAATTTAAGAAAATAATAGATTAATAATTATAAGAAAAAAGTAAAAACTAATAAAATATGCTTACATCCTCACTTAGACATCCATCATTTAGATTTTACTAACACTATCTTACCATTGTAAGATCTGGTTCTTCTTGGTGTAAAATGCCCTTATGAATGTTTTTTAAAGCACATGAACAACTCACAAATTTAATTTACAAAATTATTATTGCAAACATACACTTTTTTTTTTGGTAAGAATTAATAAGAACAATCAAGTGAAAATTTCAAAAAGCCAACTTCATGAATTCAACAAAAAACAATAAAAGTAAAGGAAATTAAACACTTTTTAATAGCAATCTTACATACTTGACAATGGCTTGAACAACTTTAAAGCTTCTAGAAAATAATGTAGTTTTGTATAAGCTTAAGCTTCTGAAAACATTTAGATCATACTTTAAAATTTACTTTTTGAAAATATGTTACTTGAAAAATAAATTAACACGGAAGAAGGTTTTTATAATTTTTTTATTCCATAAGTGAAGCATCAAAATATCTTATATTTATCGATTATCAAACAACGTGAAAAAAATATAAAAATATCTCCATTAATTAATCTTTTAAACAATTATAAGATAACTAGTTAAATAGGCTTCCAAGGCTAGTTAAATCTCTTCAAATTAAACCTCAACGGATATCCAACTACTGATAAAAATATATAATGTTTGCAAAATCATAAAAATTTTGTTTTACTAAAAGAATATAGTATAACTTTTCCAACTTCACTTAAAAATTCAATAAATTATATGAAATAAAAAAAAAATTTGAAGCTCATGATTATAAAATAGTTTTTGTAAAGAAAATAATTTTAGTATAATGTTTTAAAATATTAAATAAATTTATAAATTTTAAAATAATCTATATAGAAGCCTATATATGACGAAAATTTATCAAAAGAATTTTAGTGAAATTTAAAATATTAAGTATACTGAATAATGTTTTTAAAATAGAAATTTATTACTTTTAAACTAATACCTTCTAAGCATTATGATAATAATTTGATAAAATGTAATACAAATTTTCTTAAATTTATGATAAAATAATTATTTAATAGTACTTTCTATTTTTAAAAATTTTGAACTTGTGTAATAATTTGACATTTACAAACTTAATAACTTTATGTTCTCTTTAAAAAATTTTCTCAGGCTTCTTTTATATTTTTTTAATAAAATCTTCAAAATTCTCAATCATGTTTTAACTATCTTGATCATACAATTTGACATGTTTCTTTATGATAGAAAAATTTTATAATCACTTTTAATCTTGAAATCACTTATTAGAAATAATTAGAACCTCTGACCATATGTTTTTTTATCTTCAAAATAAGTTCATACATAATATGGGCTCTTAGTATCAACATTCTCTTTTTTCTTTTAATAATGATAAATCTTTGTTTGAAAGTGATTGGATTGGATGTACTTAATGACATCTCTCACAACTTTTAAAAAAATATCATAAATTATTGTGAGAATCTCAAAATAAGATAAGATTTTATTAAGATTTTTTCCCCAAATTGTATGCATTGAGAATAATCAAAATTAGCAAATATATTCTTCTCTGGTTTTTTTGACAGCATCATAAGTGATGCTAAATATAAAATAATTTAATATTATAACTAAATAAATCAATTTACAATTAGGTATAGATGAGGATTTACTATTCCCCATTTTCTTCCAAGTTCATAATTTATTTATATTTAAGATTTTTAAGAAAATACCAGCAAACTGAAAACCTATTTTAATGGATTCAATGTTTACATCTCATTTAGATATATGATCTTTAATAACATGATAGATAACTTCAATATGTTGGCCTCTATGTAGTGAATTAAATTCCTTAGTGAAAGATATGGTTTGCTCAATAAAATAGCTTGATCAATTTATCCATTTAAGTATGCACCTTTGATATCCATTCGAAAGGGAATCGAATCCTTAAAGCATGCATATATGCTAAGATTAACCTAAGTGTCTTTAATCATAATATGCATCTAAATATTCTTCAATATCTATATTCTTTACTTATGCGCATTCGCACTCTCATACAACTATTCTAGCTTTATTTCTTACAAAACCTTGAGCTATATAACTTATTACAATAATATATTTTGTTCCACTTATATTTTGAGCTTTAGGTCTTGATACGAGATCATATACCTCATTTCTAATCAATTGAATTAACTTTTCTTACACTGCTATAATAAAAAAAATTTATCCTTCAAAGTTTCTTTAATTGATTTAGGCTCAACTTCTAATATAATTGATGAACAATTTATCCAGTCTTTAGTAATTGCTTCGGCATTGATTCCTGCGGGTTGATCTTTATAACTTTTAGAGTGACTTATTTAACTATTTCTATATGTTCTTCAATATCAATTCAAATGGGGTAAACTAAATTTTCATTAAAGATTATATTGATCCTGATAATAATTTTTTTTCTAATTAAAACTTTATATGCTCTTTCAATATTTGAGTAACCATAATATAATCTATCCTTCGATCTACTATCAAATTTTTTATTGGTTCTTTTCCATTATAATGTATAAAACGCGTATATCGATATGCATATAGACGATCAACACAGGCTTCTTTCCTTAAACTAATTCATTTGGTATTTTCTTAAGGATTGGTCTAAAATTAACTCAATTGCAAACTTAACATGCATATTTATTGCTTTTTTTTACAAAAATGTCCTGGTAGCCTATATTAATAAAGCCTATCTCGAGCATATCATAATCTATTTGAATGGGAATGTAAATATTCTTATTCTATTCTAATATATCTTGTAAATTAATTATAATCTAAAAACCCATTATGCTTGTTTATTAACGACCTCACCAAGGTATACCTTACATAATCATCTGAAAGAAAAGTTAATTCAATTTTTTAGTTACGAAAATAGTACTAATATCGCTAATTAAATTAATTTGAGCAACTCTGATGGCTTTGAAGTGGTCAAAATATTCTTACGCTAATTAAATTCTTTTTAAAATTAATTATAAGGCGTGCATATTTGTATGACAATGAATTCAATTCAATAACCAAGCATCTTTTGTGGTAGATTTTAAGCAAACTAAATTTAAACTATTCATATTTTAAATATCAATTAAATAAATCTTTTTTTTTATCCCATTTTCCTACTAAAATTGTATTGCCATTTTCTCTAATAATATAATTAGATAAGTAAAATGTAAAAACAAACTTACAATCATATAATTGGCCAAGAGAAATTAAAATATATGTAAAGCCATTATAACATGAGAACTTATTAATGGTTCTGGTATTTTTTCAACTGTTCTAATTCTAAAATTTAGCCATAGTGATATTACCAAATGTGGCGTACTAGCATCACTTAGCTCCAATAATGCAAATATTATTTTATCTTTAGTAATGTATATCATTTTATCTTAACATTAATGATGCAAAATTTATTTTATTCATATGCTTTCAGCATCTAATATCTATATACCACATGTATTAACTAATCCTCTTACGAGGACATTCACATAAAAGCACATCAATATGTTAATTTGTAAACACAATATATTTTTTTTTGTTTTACCTTCAAATAACATCTTTTGTGGTTTAAGATATGTTTTTTCGTTAAAATGACACTCTTTGGTAACCAAAAAAATAAGAACATATAAGAACTTACACACGCGTTGCAAAACAATCTATAAAAATATCTTCTGATTTACCACCAAAATTACACCAAACATTGTTGTTTAGACATGATATTTGGTGGTAATGATTATGCTGATATGTATAATGAAAATAGTTTTTATCATTAGACTTATAAAATACTAGTATCTATTTTATGATAAAATGAAAAATTAAATAAAAATCTAAAACAACATTTAATAAAATATTTTGTTTCTAATTATGAAATAAATAATGTATTATTATAAACAACATACTATTTTTAAGATTCATAACCATTTTTTTAACTATTACTTATCTAGCTTTGTTTGTTTTTCAAATTTTAATATTTTTTCTTAAAATTTATAATTTTTCAGTAAATAAAAAACATGCACCATCCAATTTCTTTCAATTTTACGTATGTGACAGTCATTATTCTCTTCTTTAATCATAAAGCACATATTTTACCTCATCTTCAGAATCTATGAATGAAGAAATGTTATTATCACTATTAAAAGTTGGCCATAAGGCAATCTTCTTAGATTATCTTTCTTGTGCTTTCTTTTTCTTACCCTTTTTAAAATCTTATGCATTCTTTTCACTAAGTAAAAGAAATCCCATATTATATGCTGAGGCTTCTTACTTTTATCACTTAAATAAGTAATAAATATTACTTTATTCATACATTATTTGTCTTTTATTTAATAGTGATTTTATTCTTCTAGATATCATCAGGTTCCCTATCACTTTTAGTTGCAGATTCTTGTGAATCTTGAACCTATAGTGCATTTATTTTTTATTTTTAGTTTTTTCATTCCTTTTTGGAGTTTCTTTCCTTTTTCTTGATATTCTTGCCTATTTATTAGCTAAAAGAGAATGTAATTATTGTTTAAGTGAATATGATGAAAGAAATTTAGATTTCATAATTAAGTTTATCTCTAAAAGCTCTATATTTAAGCAAGCAATAAAGAATCTCTTGACCAAATTAACATTTTTTTATTTTTTACCTAAGGATTGTAATGATTATATAATATTAATGAAACATGTATGCATATCACTAAAAACTCATCAAATTTATAGTAAACTAATTAAATTCATGAACTTATCTAATAATTTTATAACATCATTAGTTCCTTCATAGGATATTTTAAACTTATCCCAAGAACCTTAGCAATTTTAAGCATTAAAATCATATATAAGCTTCAAGTTTCAATGTACAGTATAATAACTCCTAACCTCAGGATTTAGTTTTTCAAGTTCTATCTCGACTAAAATCCTTTCTATAAATGGCTTCTCAATTCTTACTCTAGCTATCTTAAGATGATATTTATTTTATAATGTTATCATATTTAAATGGAGAGGATCTTAACCTTCAAACAATCAAAACATGAAATTTTTTATTTATCAAATAAGACATTATCTAAAAATGATGATTTTATGGCAAATTAATATTCTAATTTTAGTATTTCTAGAGGGACTATTAAGTGACATATTAAATGGATATGCTCTTGGAGGTTGTCATAAGAAAAATGTTGGCTTTGATACCAATTGAAGTATAGGACAAAACCATGAAGAGATAATAAACTAATGATTTTCAAAAACTATATATTTTTAATAAAATGTGTGCAAAATTTAAATTTAATTTTTTTAAAAAAATTAAGTCTATTTAAAATAAATTTATAGAAGTAGGAATGAATAGAAGATAATACAAATATTTTAATGAGGTTTGATCCTTGCCCGCATTTTCGTTTAGACCTACCTTGTCTGGGCATTATTAACTCAATCACATTACAATAAGATTTTTGTTTTGTGGTCATGAAAAAGACCACATGAATATATTCTTCCTTAGTAAGTATGACTAACTTAAATTAATGTTTATAAACATAGTAATATTAATTAAAAATTAAGATAAAAAATTCTCAGTTCTAAAAAATTTAATTTTAATAATAAAATCTATGAAGAGAATTAAACTTAAAAAACTTTAAAATAGGTCATATATAGTCGTTAAAGACACAAATAACTCTAAAATTTCTTTAAATGATATGACTTTGTGTGTGCCTAAGCTTTTTGAAAGATCTGGGCTAGCCCTTAAGATTTATTTCTTGAAGATTTGTAGTTTGGATGAAAAACTTTAAAAAAGAGTATAAGAAGGTTCTTATAAGCTTTTAATTTCATGCCCAACTAATCAAAAACTTCTATTATTTAAAGTTTATCAAAATATGATAAAAAAATATATTAAAAATTACTTTCCAAATGACAATCAAATGATTAATTTAAGAGGCTCTAACGATTCGACAAATTTTCAACATTATATTCTAACAACTTGCTAGGTTTATTTAGTTTTAATTTCATGTCCAACATAGATCTTAAAAAAATTCTATCTAAATGATTTAATGCATTTTGTGATGAATGATTTACCATCTTGTGAAGTAAAAATATTATCTTAAGATAGATCTAAAAATTTAGATGATGAAAATACTTAATATTTTTTTGGTCAATGTCAACTAGGAATTTCCATCTACATTATGGGTGCAAGATAATATTATTTTATTATAGGGTGCATATTTTCTGATAAGGCTAAGCCCTCATAGTTAATTATATCTTTGAAACTTTGAAAATTGGGAAAAAAACTTGATTAAAGTATTATCATGTCTTGTTTTTAATTTAAAAATTGAATATCAAGGTTGGAATGTCAGGAGTTTTAATTGGGATATGTTTAAATTTGGAGGGATTGTTTTCTAAGTTCAAAGGTAGAAGAATATGGAGTGCTTAGATATTAGCATGCGTCGTGAGACTTAAATTCAATTTGAGTTTGAGTTAAAAATTTTGTAATCGTAATTTATGTCATAGAAAGGGGCATTCAATTTCACTTCTAGTTAAAATTTTTGTTAAAAGGGTTGAGACAAACATTCTAGGAACGCAAAGTCATGAAAGGACCCAAAAGGAGGATTAACACACCTTAAGGGGGAGCTGCTTACTTGGAGGTTAAAATTGAATGGTTATTGTTTTAAACTAAATAAGTTGGATTTAGTATAATTGCGATGAGTTTATAATAGGTTTTGTTTGATTTAAGGATTTTGAATAAGATTGGTTGGATTACTTTTTATATTGAGGTCAAGGCTCTATCCCTAAAGCAATCTAGGTTCTATAAGAAAGCTAAAGAGGAATAAACTAACCAAAATAGTTAGGTATGAAATCCCTAATCAAGATCCCCTTATTTTTTTGTCATTCCAAGTTATTCAACATCCTTAGACTATTAATGAGCCAAATAACGAAAGGTCT
This sequence comes from Phalaenopsis aphrodite, assembly GCA_003013225.1. Lineage (NCBI taxonomy): Eukaryota > Viridiplantae > Streptophyta > Magnoliopsida > Asparagales > Orchidaceae > Phalaenopsis > Phalaenopsis aphrodite. Next base: position 42,053 of record NEWO01000091.1, read on the forward strand.
CCTTTGTTGCCATAAAGATGGGTAGTGGGGCTTAGATTTTACGTGGTTAGAGGTACTTTCATTAGTATTAGTCTAAAGAGAGTTGCAAGCATTAAAGGTTTTATAGGTCTTAGTGCTTAAAAACTAGCTAGAGGTACCTAGTAATCTAAGTTAGGCTTCTAAAATAGACACATCTAAGAGTTCATAGACCTAGGTTTTTTCTGTGTTGACTACCTTAGGGTTTATAGTTGATATACATACTTGTGGTTTAGAGTTATTTAAGTTTGTGGGTTTTAGTTCATATTCTTGGGTGATCTATTGTTTTTATTTTATTTGGGTTTCTTAGATTTTTGTTATCTAAGTAAATCATGTATTTTGAGTATTCCTAGATTGATTGGGTTTCTAGACTATATTGACATTTTCATTTTGTTGCTCATCCCAAGATCCAATTTCAAGTGTTAATTTTTTATTGTAGGTTGGAGTTTTAGCATCCCATGTTGTTCTAGAATGAGACATAGAAAGGTATTACATGATTAAATTCATACCTTCTCACAATTTTCATTTCATGTACATGCACTTAAAAAAGTATTAGCATTTTATTTTAGTCCTCAGGTTAGGGTTTTGGACATATGAACCCATCACCCCACCCTCGCGCATCTAAGGTGTCCCAATGCCTAACTCTTATAATAGACAAGGTGTTGATGTAAGTAAGGTGCACTTAGTTTAAGTTTAAGTTGTTCAAATTTTAGGAGTAATGTTTATGTTCATTAAAGGGGTAGGGATGTCCTAAGCTAATATGAGAGACAAGAACTCTAGTGTTGTGACTCACTTGAACCATTTCTTTCAGAAACCTATTAAGTTATCACAACACCTACAAGTTTCTTTTACTTAGGCGAGCCATCTAGGAAAAGGAATTTTAGGTTTTAAGTCTTAATTAACCTTAATGTTTTCTCAGGCTCTATAACAAAATTTAATAATCTAAAAAAAGTACAAATATCAGTTGTCAGTTCCACTACACCAAAAAAAATATAAATCACACAAGAAGAAACCTATGAACCACTATTGAATTACAAACTCACAGTTAATCACAAAAAATTGTGAACAACTCTAATAAAAAGAAATTTTAGTCTTTCAATATGAATGAGAAGAGAAAGTTTATAAGGCAAAACATTATTCACAATAAAAACTTGGCAAGAACATCCCAATTTAGCAGTCCAATGAGCCAATTTATTGCCTTCTCTTGGAATCTAAGACCAAGTGACATGCAAAAAAGAGTTAAAAGAAAATTTATTTTTTCATATGTACATTTAGGTTGCACTGGCATTCCACTTGTAAAGTAAAAAATTTTTACATTAACAAAGAGTCCATCTCCACCTGAATGTAATTCCAACCACAATTCTTAGCAAGAGATAAAGCTTTAATAAAAGCATCAACCATAGTGACTAAAAGAGAGAGAAGAATCAAAGGAGTAGCAAACCAAGCCACACAAATACCACCACTATCTCTACAAACTCCTCTAACACCTGACATATGGACTTTTCAACTATCATCCACATTTATTTTAATACTATCCTTCTCCACCCTACTAAAAAAATCAAGCATTTGACTTCAGCTTCAAAGGAACAGGGAGATTCAACTTCTCAAATAACATCAAGACCAATTTCTTAAAATTCCCAAATTTAAGAATTTTAAAAATGAAGTTAATAATCAATCTAAAATTATAAGAGACATAATCACATTTAACCTTGTGTTTCACATAATTTCAAGCCATCCAGATAAACCAGAATACAATAATAGGAATAGTAACAAAAAACTGACAACCAAACCCTTCTCAATCATGAATGTAGCGAGCAATAGAATATAGCAACAAAATCTTCAACCTCTTATCAATGAAATTAGGAATACAAAACCAAATACTTTTAGCAAAAATGCAAATAATGAAGATATGTTCCATGCTTTCCTCTTATTTCCTACATAAAAGACAACATGATGGAATTCTTAACTCTTTTAATTTGAAAGTATCATTAGTAGGAACAATATGATGTAAAATCCTTCAAAACAAAAAGAAAGGTTGAGATGTCTTAATCCAATAGTTACAAGCCCAATGTAAATCATTCCCATGAGCATACTTAAAAGAGTTAGGAAAAGGTTTACAAACAAAATCGTCCAACCGACTCTTAATTTTAACTTTATCATGAATACCCTGTAAGATGCTAACATTGGCAATAATATAAGCATCCAAATTTCTCAAAATATTAGCCAACACTTTTCGGTTGCCAAATTAAGAAAATATATTTAATTTAAATATATGATAATTTTGGAAAATTAATATTTTAATTTTGAAAATGCAAGACCGAATGGATACCATATAGAAAATAGTTTAAATAAACGAGCACAACTCTATAAGTGACATACCTATCCCAAGGAATAGACATATCACTTACTAGTGAGACTCAATTAAACAAACTAATGAATTTATGACATCTGTTTTAGTCTGCAAACCGTTATATTGACTAACAAGTTCCCCTATCTAATATGAATGATTAAATATGGTTTATTTTAGGCTGGATTCTAAAGTTCCTTATAAGGGAAAGCCCTTATAGTTAATTACATCTTAAATGATCAAGGTCGCCTAAGAAAACTCTCTATTTATATCAAAGAGTATTGTCTTAAAAAATTTCAAAGGATAGGACATTCAAAGTTCGAACCAAGGAGTGTCAAATGGGAAAGGTGCCGACCTCACTTTTGGTTGAGGTCTAGTATTTTCTCTTTAGTAGCCTAGGGTCTAGTCATAGGACTTTTCTGTTGACTATTCCTAGAGGACTAGAAAAGGAACCCTCACCATTAGAAACTCTAAATTCTTCTTTGCTCAACTTGAAGTTCCACATTTTGGTCATAACCTTTAGCACTTTGTAGGTGGGGTCAATATGGAGGAGCTCAAGAGGAGTCCCCATAGGACTGCTTGGCCTTAGTTTTAACCCTCTGGCGGTGTGGTCTTCGTTGGTCACACACACACACATACACATTACACTTCCACTCACAACTTTAAACATAAACCAATTAACTTTGATCCCTTAACCCTTTGGGAGACTAATGTAGATGGTCCCCAAAACCCTTTGCCTTGGGCTAGGGTTTAGCTAAGACCAGTATATTGAGGACCCAAAGTAGAGAATTCTATTGGTCCATGGCTCAAGTAGGGTGATTGACACCCCAATTTTACCAAAATACCCAACTTAGCATTTTATCCCCAAATCTACCCAAATTACTAAAATAGTGTTGAAACCCCAAAATTGGCCAAAATTACCAAAATTACATAAAATACCCAATTTTGTCCAAAAATCATCTGAAACCATTTGAAACCACCCAAATTGATCAAAACACCCCAAAATTTTTAAAATTACCAAAATACCCCTCATTTTGCCAAATTTACCAAAATACCCTCGGTGACCCAAATTGTCCCGAAACCTTCAAAATCATTTCAAATGTCCCCAAAATCAATTTGAACAACTTCATTGAGCTCAATTTGACCAATTTAATCTATTTTGACTAAAAGCCCCAAATTGCCTTTAAAGGCCCAATTACCCAATTCACCTCCAATGTCGACCAATTTGATCCCAATTTTTCTCAATTTTAATTCTAAACTCAAATTCATCATGTAAAAGCTTTATTGAAACCAAATCTAAACCCAATTGACCCACATTTGAGTCCAACTTCAGCCCAAATTAAAAAGCCCCAATTTGACCCAAAACCAAAATCTCACTCAAATGAACTCCCAAATCTATCCAATTGACCCAATTTTGCATCATAAACTCTTAAAAAACATTTCCCCATATCAAATTTAACCTTAAATAGGCCTTTTTAAAGCCTCAATTTCACTAAAAAATCAACTTGGACCATAACCCTCAATTTTGCCCCAAATTTGCCATGTCCCCAAATTCTAGGAAATTGAACTCCATAACCGCTAAATTTCCACTCAATTGACATCCAAATCTCCTCATGACAATTATTAGGACTAATTTGAACCATTAATTGGGCCCTATCCAAACTCTAGCCCAACTCAAATTCAAGTTTAACCCAACACCCCCAAAATTGATCATGAGCCAAAAATCCTTTAAATTGAACCTCCAAATCAATTCAAACTCACTCCAAATCTTTTCTAAACTCTTTGTGAAAATAATCTACACTATTTTGATCAATAAGTTGATTCCAATGTCATGAATAGTCTAACCTAAACCCAACTTCAAGCAAGATTGCTCAAAATTGAACCCAAGTACTAAAGTTGACCAAACCGAGCCAAATTGATCAAACCAAATCCATTATAGCCACCATTTGGACACTAATGACCACGCTAGAGACACCTAGCCCACCCTACTTGAGATATGGACCAATGGTACCTTGATTTAAGGAAACTCGTCCCATTTATGGCTTAAACTAAAATATCTTGAACATCATCACTTGCTATTAGGAGTTAGCCATCATTAGCCACCCCCTGGCCTTCTTCAGCCTAGAAATGACTTACGCCTGGCCAGCCACCACCTCAACCAATTGAAAATGACCTGCTCAAAAGAGCCCCAAGTAGCCAAAACTAAAAATTAAACCTCTCTGAGTTGGCTAAGTCTTATCAGCCATTAGAGCTTTTCTTTCCTACACCTCAGTGAGCTTTTGCAGACATTGCCAAGACCAGAGCTCCACCAGGCATCCATGGCTACAAATTGACCCCTTCATGGCCAAAGAGGAGAGCACCTGAAACCTAGGGAAAACTTTACCAAAATCTCACTAGAGCTTCTCCAAACCTTCCTAAGTGCAATGCCACCGTTCTCCGGCCCTAACTCCCATTGTCTAAAGCCCATTTCCCCACAGAATTCTCAGCCGAAACCAGGACATTATTCTCCACACCTCCAAATTTCACCAAAGTTCAATTAATTGTGCACACATCATCACCAGAGTGAGAGGAGTTGATTCCCCACAAAAGCCCCATCATAGAGAGCCTCTAACCTAGCTCCTGAAATTGGCCTTAGTTGAAATCATACTTAAGAAAATTTTCCATAACCCAAGAGCTCATTTAAAGGCTCATTGGACTCCTCTGAAGCTTCTCCAACAATCTAATTGAGGCCACCTTTCTTAGAAAAAGGTATTGAACTCTCTCCTCAAAACAAGCTTAATTTGATTCTCCATACGTATATATTATATTTCATGCTCGATCCACTGTATAGATAAGTTCAGCTTAAGTAGATGAAGATGTAGAAACAAACCCCATGTGATTTGGTTGAGTATCAAAAGAGATCTTAAGGTCTAAAGTTGAACAATTCTCGGGTTAGGGAGATTAGGGACCATGAACAGATGTCGTCAGTTTTTGCGTGTATTAAAAGGCGCTCTGGATTGTGCCGGTGGATGGATGAAATGAAACAAAGGGATGCATGGTAGCTGAGTCAGAAGGTGGCATTAAATGATAGAGCGCCTCGTGGTCTTTCAGAGCTGTCTATGATCCAGTCAGCGCCGCGTGAATTTGTAGAAAAATAGGCTTTTTCTGCATTAAATAAATCGAGATCTTTGAAAATTCATAAATTTGCATAAAAAAATCTTAAAAATAAAATAAAAATACTCACTCACTGAACAGAGGAGAATAATGTGGACTAAAAATTAAAATTATTTGTTGACTCCTTAATTTTTATTTAGTTAAATATTCTATGTGGTATTTTAATATATTTTGATTAAATATTGTTAACCATGGCTTGTGATTTTTTAGGGTTTGTTCCACATGACAGAGGAGATATTCTCTGATTTCTCTAATGTCAGAGAGCATCCATATGTTTGTAACCCTAACTTTCAAGCTTGGATGGCTATTTTGGTTAAAATTAATTATATAAATTACATTATCACTCAAAAAATTATGGGATAAATTTTAGTAGGTTTCCTAAAGTCAAAGAAGCTTAGGAAAAATGTCATGATGGTTTGAATAATTTTATAAATTTCTATAGTTAATTAAATGTTTATAACTTATATTAATCTGTTTAAATTAAATATTAATAAAAATTAATAAAATTAATTCCACATTGTGTATAAAAATCATGTTCATTTACTGTAAAAATTTAAAAGTTATTTGATTAAGTTAGAGCACAAAAGTTGATTTTATGAGAAAATTTGTATTTTGGTAAAAAAATAATTATATGAAATTAAATACACTTAGGGAAATTATGAAAAGTGGTTTTTATAAGTTTCTTATGATTAGAGGCACTTATGAAAAATAAAAATTATTTTTGAGAAAATACTTCATTTTTGAACTATATTTTAAATTAAAAATTCCAAAAAATACAAAAAAATATTTGAAAATGTGTCTGATAGTTTCCTGATTACTTAGGACTCATTAAGATATTTTTCCAATTTTTCTATGTTAAGAATAAATTTTTAAAAGCCTAAAAATGTAATTTTCTTATTTTCCCATTAAAATAATTATAATAAATAAATCTAAATCATAAAAATAAAAAAAAAATATTTCTTTGGGTTACTTGAACTCAGAGAGGTTTAATAAAAATATAAAAAATAATTTTGGTAATTAAAAAATATTTTTTCATTTATTTAAATCACTAAAAATCAAAAAATAATTAAAAAATTAAATTAAAATTTTATTTTAGAAAAATCATGGAATTTTGCCTAAGTGTTCTCCTAACCTAAGGGAACCCCTAATAATTTTTCTTATAAATAAAAATTTATTTCGATTGATTAAATAAATTCATGTTGAAAACTCTATTTTCTAAGTTAAGATGATTATTTAAATTAAATAAAATTTGAAAAAAATCACATTTTCTCCTCTGGTGTTTTAATTGTCCCATAGATAGGGTACTCTAAAATTTTCAATGATTATATGATATATGCTTAATGAGTTATGAAGTGAAAGGGTTCAAGGGCAGAGTGGTAATTTTAGATTTTGGTATCTTAATCAAAATTTAGTATTAACCAAAGGGAAAAATGGGTAATTTGGATCTTAATGAATACTTTTAGATGATTAAAACATAATGGGTTAAACGTAGAAACCAATATGCCATCTTTCCATGATAAGAACAAAATTATTATTTTTTCTAAATTATCAAAATTTGGAAGTTAATCAAAATCAAATGATTCTGAAGTGATAGGATTAGGCTAAGAGGACGATAATTCACTTATTTTAAGCCCACAATTGATGATAATATGATATTTTGATAAAGATGTGTATCGCTTAAATTAAAGGTTTAATAATTGCATTTTCTCCCATTAAAATTATTAAGGGCCTCACAGTTATCTAGGCTTGATATTTAAACTCGCTTGATGAGATTTAGAAAAAAATAACATGATTAATGATGAAAATCTCTAAGCACTACAAGCCCAACTTCAGTGTTAGGTACAAAATATTTAATGAATAAAACTTGCCTCAAGGGCATTCACCTAAAAAAATCTTATGTGAAATATTAATTGATTAACTTAATACCCTGCCTTTGGAATGATTAAAATTTCAAGGTTCACTGAGTAGCAGGTTAACCCTTTTAACTTGACATTGGATGATTAATGGAACAATATGATTAGTTCAAAGTATACTTGAAATGTTTCAAGAGATTTTTAAAGCAGTTCAGGGTCATTCCCCTAACACTTTGAAAACCCCACGATAGGTTGAAGGACAAAAACAACCTCAGAAGCCTACACCAAGACATAGCACGACCCAACAAACCAGACTTAGAAAACTAGAAAATACACCCTCACCAACACAAAAAAAAAACTCAACTCCCTACAAAACTAGAAACACCACACAAAAGCTAAAACCCCAACCACAAAGTAGAGAAGATGATAAGTACGCTTTTAATAGTGTTATTTATTTCCCGTCATTTTACTTTCTGCAATCTACTTTTTGCTGCAAAATATTATGAATTCTTGGGTGTGCACTCTACTTACAAAAAAATCAAAACTATTTTAAAAAATTAATCAACACTTTTAAAAATCTAAAATAAATTTTTTCAAAGGTAACCATAAATCCTTTAAAATGTCACAAAACTTAAAACATCCTCTTGAATTTACGGGAGTCTCTCGGAGGAGGTGACTCACAGTTACTAAAGAGATCTCCTCGGTTTAAATACATTTCACAACTCATTTAAGCTAAGAAATTTAAAAAAAATAGTGATAATGGAACAAAAAAACTGTGGGATCCTAACCGGTGTCGCTCTAATTAACTTTAACACCCCATAATTGAACTTCAACCCATTATTTAAACCTTTAAACCTTAGACTTTAGGACTGCTACTTCGTCAAGGAGCTTAAGGCTAACATTGTAGGCAGCCTTCTATAACAGTACAAGGATCTACAACAACAAATCTTTCCTTAGAACTAAACAACAAACCATAGAATTTTGAGGTCATTTTCCTAGTGCGACATAAATCCTTAACTTTTTCTTTAGACATTTGTATAGCCCTGCTATACAATTAAAACCCTAACATGCCCTGGGATTCTTAGGATATCTTCTGTCACGACCTAAATCCTCTCAACTTCTAGGCTATTTGTGTGACCGCCTCACATAAATGTGAGCCCTAATTAATAAAGTTAGCAAGATGTAACATTTAAATGATTCTCTTTGAAACTGAAGCCAAACCATATGATAGCTCGGGAGGTCATCGAGGTTCTCCTCAAGATCTTTAACAATCCTTAGTTCTTCTTCCTTTGGATTTCACAATAATGTTCCAAATTTGAGTCATTCCCATTTCTCTCCCCTTTGTTAGATCTCTTAAAAAGTTCTATCCTTTGAAATTCTTGAAGACGATATCCCTTGATTTTTATCGACAGTTTTCTTAGGTGGCTTCAATTATCTAAGATGTAATTAACTATAGGGGCTTGCCCTTACAGGAAACTTTTAAGAGCCCAACTTAATATAAACCCTATTTAAGTTTTTGTATTAAAAATGGGAACTTGACAGTCAACCTAAAAAATGGGTTTTCGCAGATTTAAATGGATGTTATAAATTCTTTAGTTATTTAGTCGAGCCTCACCAATAAGTAGTTTGTCTACCCTTCGGGATAGATGCATTGCTTGCAGTGTTAGGCTCGTTTATTTAAACTACTGAGGATATGAGATC
>NEWO01000091.1:51579-63617 GCA_003013225.1 Phalaenopsis aphrodite
TCTTGGGTGTTGTGTGTTGTAAAATGGATTTCGCACTGGGTCCAAAACTTTACTCTTCTTTTCATGTATTTTTTGGTTTTGGTTTGTTTCTTTGTAAATTAAATCAAATTATTGCGTGCTCGGTTAACTTTAACCTTCTAATTAATTAAGTTTCTCTACTTTTAGTTTATTTTACTAAATTTTAAAGTCTTCACAAACTAAAATTTAATAAAGTCTTGCTTAGTCTACAGAACGAACTTTGTTAATTTTTAGTGTATGCACTAGAATTACAAGGTATTTTTCAAAATAATTAACCCCAGAGCTTTCTTTTTGAAGATGTTGCAATAGAATTCCTGACGCTCACTTTCTCATGCAACCTGCCAACTAGTCGCGATGCCCTTAATGTCGCTCCCACCATCAAGTTTGGAGCTGCATTTGATCGTGCTTGAAAAATCCCCATTTGTTATAATGAAAGTTGCCACTCTAGAGGTACAGGAGCAGTTTGTTGGATTCAACTTGAAATGCCTTCAAGGTTTCCCTTCCTGCAAGAAGGTGAGAGCCATTGCTACCTCAACACCTGTTAAGTCCATTATTCTCTCATCTGCCAAAGGAAAGGAGATTATTATTGTTGAAGATACACTTTGAAGATTTACCATCCTGCTGTTAGCGTTTGAAATTGGATCTAGCTCGAAGCCCGTGCCGTTAACCAGGTCTCAAAGAAGGAATCACAATCGAAAGGACTCGAAAGGCTGCTAAGGCCCAAATTCCTGAAAAGGTATCCGTTGATGAGTTTCCTTACCAGGAGAAACTTAGATTTCTTGAGACCTCTCTGCTTCTGCGAGGGAGTAGGTTTCACCCATTAATAAACACTAATTGGTATGAAAGTATTCAGAAAATTTATGTTGCCTTACCATTGTTTCATGATTGTGATGAGGAGATGGAAAAGCACACTCCTATCACCAAAGTCTGTGCAGTATTCCAGAGGTTGGCTGTTAAAAAAGGATGTTCAATTGTGGAACTAATTAAGCTAGGGGATGCTCAGTGTCCCCTCAAATAAAGAAAGAAATTTTGAAAGATGTCACAGCTGCTCAACAGTCTCAAAGATCAACTGAAGTTTTGCCAGCTAGCATTCCCGTCAGATTCTGCCTAGTAAATCGAGTTAATATTACCATCATTGCCACTAATTTTGTCACCACTGCTGCTCCAAGGTTTGCAAGACGTCAACCAGTCAAGTTAGGATAAAGTTTGAGGATACCACCAGTTGTTGCTCATAAGAGTGCCCCAAAGAAGGAGCAAATATAGAAGTCACCTAGTGTTGTATTTGATCTACACTGCAGGGAGCATGCCTCTCTCCGACACAACAATGCCTCTGTTGAGACAACCCGTGTCAAGACATCACCATCGAAGAAGAAGGTATGGGTACCCAAGGTTGTTGTACCAATACAATTCAATGAGTCCGCAAGATAAGATTGTGGAATGAAGCAAAAGTCCGAAGTATCAAACATCGGTGCACCTATTGCTACCGATTTAGATTAATAAGCAGAGGATGTTCAGGAAAGTCTAAAAATCTCAAAATGCTTCAAGAAGCAAGAATCGAAGAAAAGGTTTAAAAGCTAAAGGCTGAAATTTATGGGTTAGCTGATGCGAGTGGATTTAGTATGTTAATTTAAAAAAAATTTTCAAAAATAAAAAAAAAAAAACGCAAAAAAAAGAAAAAAATATGCAAATTAATCCCAACAAAAATAACTTCAGTGAAAATAATTTCATCATCTATAAATCTTTAAACTATCAAATACCCTTTAAAAATAACGTAAGTATGCGTATCGTTAAAGTAATAAAGGGCTCTATGGGAGTCGTATATATCTATCCCACTTAGAAGTTTGAAATGCATATAAGTAAATTCTTAAGATTATAATGTATACTACAATTTTGAAAACTACAAAAAATAAAGTGCAAAATTTGAATATTAAATACTAGAGTGGATGCTAAATAAAATGTAGTTGAAAGACAAAATTAACTAAACTAAATTCTAAACCTTCAAAAGTAAACTTACGAAAACTAAACAAAGTTTTTGTGACGAAAAGTTCAAATTCAAGAAAGCATCCTTCCCCTTTACAATGAGTATATAGATTGTGAAGAAATTAAAATCATTTCAAAACATGTAAAAACTATTTTGTGCCAAATAGGAGCAATCCTATTCTTTACCCTCTTCAAAGTGCATAAAGAACATTGACTAATCCAGAGTTTGGTCCCTAATTTTGGGGTTAGGCTGGGAGGATACCGACTACCACTCCAGAGCTCCCACAACTTTCTCACCTGAGGGCTAACAATCTCACATCAGTTTCCAATCAACTGGACCAAATTGGGGATTTTAATCTGTCTCCTTAAAATCTCCAATTCTACATCCAACAAAGTATATTTTCTTATTTATTTGCACCTAACTTCATGGATGACATACTCTCCCATGAAATCATATATGATTCTCCCCATGTTGTAGAAATCATAGCTCTTTTAGAACACATGTTTCTTAACAAATTTTTATATTTCAATAGGCCAAATCAAAAAGTAAAGGAAGATCAGAGTTCAAATCATCACAAAATTTTGACATTTAAACTATATAAAATAATAATTCTTCACAAAACCATATCTCAAAGTAGGGAGTAGGATAAAGAAGATTGCTCATAATTCATGAGAAGAATAATACAAAACATAGATTTCATATATAAAAACAAGTTTACAAAACAAAAGAAATAAAAGACACAACTTATCTCACAATCCTTCCCAAGAAAATTCCTAGAAGTTCTCTTCAAGTCTTTCTCTTTTTATAAGCACTCTCAATTCTCTCTTAGAAGTGTAATGAAGAAGAAATCTCACCTTCCCTCTCCTCTTACAATCCTTGAAGAAAATCTCCAAGCCCTTGATTTGCTTCTCTCTCTATCTCTTCTTTTTTCCGTCCTTCACATGCCATACACACACTCTAGAATTTGTCTTCTTTTATTAGAGACTGTCTTCATCCGAAATAAATTCAAAAATCCCCCCAAAATTCTATCAAAAGTCAAACCTTTTGAATCTGAAAGAAATGACCACCGATCCAGAGACATATCCCTTCTTAAAAGAACCTTTTAAAGAGTCTTGATAGATTGAATCACTCTAAAAGGTATTTAAAATAAGTGTCCCTTTTAAAATTCACACAAAATTCATATCAAACGCCTTAATCCACAATAAGTCATCTCTGGTGCACCTCGCGCCAGCTCTCTGTCAAATGACACATCTAGCGCCAATCTGACTCATCATGCACCAGCTTGCTGAAAACCACGATGTTCTAGGTTTTGGGTCATCTGGCACCAATCTAGCGCATCATGCACCAGTTCTCTGTATGTTAGCGCATCTTGTGCCAATCTGGTGCATCTTGCTCCAAAATCCCAAAATTCGTTATTTTGGCTCCAAATTTCGTTCTTTTTGCTACTCTTGCTCAAATATCTAAAATTGATTTAACTGCAACAAAAACCTAAAAATACTCATCTTTAAAGTGTAATATCACAAAAAATAAGCATAAAATATATACATAAAACTACAAATTATTTTGGTGTATCAAAATCCCCAAAACTTAAATGTTACATGTCCTCAAGTGACACTTTTACTTTATAAAATCATATGAATTAGGATAAAGATTAACTTATAACTTATATACTTTAGTTTAATAATTAAAATAGTAAATTTTAAGAAAAACCTTTAATTAGTTAGATTTAAACTCTAAGTCTAAGAGTATTCAGTAATCAAATTTAAGATTTTTGAATCTCTATTCATATCAAGAAGAATTGTAATTTGTCTTGTCAAGAGTATTTAGAATATTCATATAAAAAATAACTTCATGAAAACTTTACTAATATTGTTACAAATACTCAAATACAAGTTTAGAAAATGTAATAAAGCCTTTTCCTTAAGTAGAATTACAATTTGTCATATCAAGAGTACTTAGAATATTCAAATAAAAAATAACTTCATGAAAACTTCACTAAAAATGTTACTAATACTCTAATACAAGTTTAGAAAATGTAATAAAGCCTTTTCCTTAAGTTTATTCAAGTGAAGCCAATTTTTGATTGGGCATCTCCTCAAGCTTTTCCTCACTCAATTTTCTTTTCTTTTTTTTCTTTTAAGGATCTATTCAATCCTTTCTTTTGTTTTTCTTTTTTAAGTGAGGATTACTATATCTGGATAACCTTTAAAAGCTTTGAACTTCACTATCCTCTTCTTAAAGTCAAAACCCTTACCTTTCTTCACTTTATAAATTCATATTAGTTTATGATTTTCATAAAGTCTCATTCTTTTCTTCTTACATGAAACTCTAATATTATTAACACTTTAAGAATACAATTTACTTTACTTTAAATAGAAAAACATAGTCTTATCCTATCAAACCAAATATCTTTAACTTTAGAATTGACTTTTATTATTAAAAAATTTTTACCAAAATTTACCATAATCTTCATAAACATAAGTATACTCATTTAAAGTTAAGTCTTAATATCCCACATCATGTTAAATTAATTTTAAAAATATTGTTAATTTAGGACAAATAAAATTTAGTTTACTTCTTGTTAAGAGAAATTTTCTTTACCCCAAACTTAAACTTTTAAGTAATTTAAAAATGTTTTAGTACAAAATTGAGTTGGGGAAAGAAAAAAAATAAATGCTTGAAAATAAAAACTAACATGTAGAGGATTTTTTACTATAATACTAGGCTCTAGTATACTGCAGGTACCAACTTTAAAAATACATACATGCTTTAAAGCATTAAATGAAACATAATAGATTCTAAGAATTTGTTGAGAATTAAAAATAGAAACAAAAGCTGAAAATACTAAAAATGAAGAAAAAGTAAAAGTTTATTGTTACTATTACAATTTTAAGTCCATAACACATAATAAAATTTTTTACAATATCAGTTTAAAATGTTAACCAAATAACTAAACAAATAAACTAAACTCCTAAGAATATCAATCTTCGTTGCCATCCTCCTCCTCCTCCTCCTCATCATCATTTTCTTCTTCTTCATCTTCATGAATAGGAGCATAAGGAGTAAAGTCGGGGCAATTACGAAATTCCACATTGTATTTACCCCTAAGATATCTAATAATAGCTTCCTTAAAAGCTATATCATGCTGAACTCTCCTTTGCTTATACCCATTATTATAAGCATTTCTTGCTCCAATTTCTCCATTCTGATTTTGAATATTAATTATATCCATTTGTTGAATAATGAGTTGATACATAATATTTTCAAAGTGATGCAGAGCGAGAAGTAGATGCACTTAAACCTGATGTAAAGGGTCTATCACTACCTCCAGTCCTAGCCTCAACAAGTGATTCAACTCTTTACTCTATATCCTTCCCTATAGAATTTTGTGGCTATAACCTTTTCTCATTTCCATAGAACTCTAGTCATGATTGCTCACATAGAGTGAAAATCAGGGTAGGTTAACCTGATACACCAAAATAATATATTATTTTAAGTAACTATTTTATGTTTATTTTTTAAATATTGCACTTTAAAGAAGGGTATTTTTGTTTTTTTTGTTGTAGGTATATCATTTTTATGTGTTTGAAGAAAAATGGCAAAAAGGACGAAATTTAGAGAAAAAAGAGCCAATTTTGGATTCTGGCGCATGATGTGCCAGATCGGAGCATGCACCAAAAATCTAGAGAACTGACATATGATGCGCAAGGATGAATTTTTCAAATCAAGGCAATTAGAGACAAATTTTGTGTGAATTTTCAAAGGGAAACTTGTTCTAATTACCTCTTGGAGTAATTTAATGCATCAAAACACTTTAGAAGGTTCTTTTATAAAGGGATTTGACACTTAGATCAAATGACACATCATTTGAATTCAAAAGAGTTAACTTTTAGAAGGAATTTTGGAGGGAATTTTGATTTTTTTTCCAAAGGAAGCGACCCAAAAATAAAAGAAGAAGACTTCTGGGTGTGTGGGTGTGTGGGTGCGTGACGCGAGGGAGTGAGAGAATGTGGCGTGAGTTGGAGAGAGAGAGAAGAGAAGATTTTCTTCTAGGGTTGTAAGAGGAGAGGGATGGTGAGAGATTTATTCTTCATTAAATTTCTAAGAGAGAATTGGGAGTGATTGTAAAGAATGAAAGGCTTGGAGAGAACATCTAGGGATTTTTTTGAGAAGGATTGTGAGATAAGTTGTATTTTTATTATTTTGCTTTGTAAACTTGTTTTTATATGTGAAATTTGTGTTTTATCGTATCCTTCTCATGAATTCTGAGTAGTCTTATTTATCCTTCTCTCTACTTTGAAGATATGGTTTTGTGAAGAATAAATTTTGTTTCCCACGGTTTTAAATGATAATAATTTATGATGATTTAAACTCTGATCTTCATTTAGCTTTCAATCCAGCCAATTGAAATGTTAAAACTTGTTGAGAGACATGTTATTAAATGAGATATGATTTCTGAAACATAAGGAGAAACATATTAGATTTCATAGGAGAGTATGTCATCCATGGAATTGAGTGCAAATAAATAAAGAAATATACTTTGTTGGATGTAGAATTGGAGATTTTAAGGTGACAGGTTAAAACCCCCAAATTGGCTCAGCAGATTGGAAACTAATGTGAGATTGTTAGCTCTCAGGGGAGGGAGTCATGGGAACTATAGAGTGGCAGTCGGTATCCTCCCAGCCTAACCATGGAATTAGGGACCAAACTCTGGATTTGTCAATGTTCTTTATAGCATTCAGAAGAGGGTAAAGAATAGAATTGTTTCTATTTGAAAAAAAAATAGTTTATATATATATATTTTCAAATGATTTCAATTTTTTCACAAACCATATACTCATTGTAAAGGGGATGGATGCTTTCTTAAACTTGAATTTTTTGTCACAACAAAAACTTTGTTTAATTTTCACAATTTTACTTTTGAAAGTTTAGTGTTTAGTTTAGTTTAATTTCTGTCATCTTAGTTTAGTTTAGTTTAATTTCTGTAATCTTACATCTACATTTTAATTAGCATTCACCCGAGGATTCAATTTTCAAACTTCACACTTTTGTTTTATTTTTTTTTGTTTTTATTATAAAATAATTATCATAATTTACTTTGGGATTTTCCAACTTCCCTGTGGGATCGATATCTCGGACTCCATTAGAACCCTTTATTACTTGAAAGATACTTATACTTACGTTGATATTAATAGAGATTTGATAGTTTAAAAAGTGTTTTAAGAGAAATTATTTTTATAAAAAATATTTTTGTTGGGATTATAATGCATATTTATTATAAATCTGCCTGCATCAAGTTTTTGGCACCATTGAGTGGTGTTAACTTCATAAATATTTGCATATACAAATATCGTGTCAAGTTTTTGACACCGTTGTCGGGGAAGTAACGAAAAATATTAGTCTTTAATTTTTTTATATTAAAAATATATAAAAAATGAGTGTTTGAAGTTTAATTTGAACATATTCTTATTTTAGTGTGTTTGCTTCTTTTTAATTGCTTGCTTTATTTAGTTTATGCTTAGTGTAAGATCTGAAAATTTAGTACCTTATGACTCTAAGTTAGAAAGAACTGTTAGAAAAATTCAAAAAAAACAAAAAAAGAAAGATAAGTTTAGCAAAATGGCTTGTAATTTAAACAATGTTGGGAATGAAAATGAACATCATCAGAGACCTTTAAGAGATTATGAAAATCCTACAACATATGAAATTCATTTGAGTATCTAAAACCCTAGTGTAGCTGCCAATTCATTTAAACTTAAACCTGCTATTATCCGAACGGTACAAAATAATCCATTTGGAGGAACACCTACTGAAGATCCTAATTTACACCTTGCTAGTTTTTTAGAACTTCGTGCTACATTTATATATGATGGAGTGTCAAATGATACAGTTAGACTTAGACTTTTTCTTTTCTCATATGGATCTATCAGAACATGAGGAGCTTTATCACAAAAATTCTTATCTAAATATTTCTCACCTTTAAAAATCGCTAAGCTTAGAAATGATATCACATCTTTTTGTCAGTTTGAAAAGGAATAAATTTATGAAGCCTGGGAAAGATTTAAAGATCTCCTTAGAAAGTATCCACACCATGCGTTGCCAGATTGATTAATAATTTAAACTTTTTATAATGGGTTGGTTGGATCTCTTACATCAATAAATGACATTGCTGCTGGTGGATCATTAATGTCAAAACCATTCAATGAAGCATATTCAGTAATTGAAGAGATCGATACTAATAATTTTCAATGACCCTTTGAAAGGGTAAATCAAAAAAGAGAGGCTAGTATTCATGATTATGATGCTCTATCTATTTTAGCTGCCAAATAGTTGCTATATCAAAGAAGATAGCTCAATATGGAATGAATTATTCTCAGACAACACCTGTGCTTGAGGAAAACTCATTGGAACAAATGATAGAATCTCAATCTTCTTATGAGACTTTAAATATAATAAAAAATCTTTTCAATAATCCTTATGCCAATTATTATAATCTTGGTTGGAAGAATCATCCAAATGTTTGTTGGAGTAACAATAGTTCTAATGCTGCAAAACCACAATGGGGAAACAACACCGCAAACCCATTGGGAAACTCCAACAGTCAAGGGAATTAAGCTTATAAACCTTATTACCCCCCCCCCCAAGTTTTAATAATTTGCAGAGTAAGGAGAAATAGTTATCAATGGAAGAATTGATATTACAAATGAGTAGTTAATTACAAATTCAAGGAGATGCTATAAGAAACATGGAAAATCAATTGGGATGTATTGCTACTGCACTTAACAATAGACCTCCAGAAACACTGCCTAATAATGTTGAAGTAAATCCTAAAGACCAGAACAAAGAGAAAATTAAAACTATTCAACTGAGAAGTGAAAAAAAATTAGAAAACAGAGTTTAAAAAGAAATTGAAGTTGAAAAAGATGTGGTAGAAAATGAAAAATCTAGTGAATATTTTTATTTTGAGTTAGAAAGTCCTATTAAGCCAATAAAGATCATTGTAGAAAGAACACCACCTCAATTTCCTAAAAGATTGAAGTAGAAGCATAAAGATACTCAATTTTCAAAATTTTAGGAAATTTTGAGGAAATTAACGATAAAAATTCCATTTGTTGAGGCTTTGGAACAAATGCCAAGCTATGTGAAGTTCATGAAGGATATGCTTAATAAAAAAAAGAAGTTTGTAGATAATGAGACTGTTGCATTAAGTGAAGTGTGTAGCACTATAATTCAGAAAAAAGCTTCCCGAAAAACTTAAATATCCTGGAAGTTTTACAATTCCTTATGCTATTGGCGAACAATTTTATGGAAAAGCTTTATGTGATTTAGGAGTCAGTATTAATCTTATGCCGTTGTCAGTTTTTAGAAGGTTGGGCTTAGGAGATAATTCGCCTACAACTGTAACTCTACAATTAGTTGATCATTCGATTACCATCCTAAAGGAATTATATTTGGTACAAGTTGATAAATTTATCTTTCTTGTGGACTTTATTATATTATATATGGAGGAAGATAAAAAAATTCTTATCATTTTAGAAAGACCACAGAAAGGAAAACTAACTAGGAGAGTTAGTGATCAAGAGGTTACATTTAATATTACAAAATTAATGAGATACCCTATAAAAGAGCAAGAGATTGAATGCTTTAAAATGGATATTAATGAATATTTAAGCCACGAATATTTCAAGAAAACTTTAGGAAGAGAATTTAGAAAGGAATATATGGAATATCAAGATGAGGATATAATTCAAGGTGAATCTATGGAACTGAGTAAAGAGGATATTGATTATGTTCAAGAAAGATTTGAAATGTTAGATCCTATAGAAAGTAACAAGAATTTGATTTCATCTATTAAAAAACCCTCTGAACTAGAACTGAAAATGCTTCCTACACATTTGAAATATACATTTTTGGGAGATTTATCTACATTACCTGTTATAGTATCCTCAGAATTAACTAATATGCAAGAACAACAGTTGTTGGAAATTTTGAAAAGATATAAGAAAGCCTTTGGATGGACATTAACTGATATTAAAGGAATCAGTCCTTCAATTTATATGCATAGAATCTGATTAGAAGATCAACATGAACCAAGAGATGATCGTCAAAGGAGATTAAATCCTATAATGAAAGAAGTAATAAAGAAAGAAATTTTAAAATGGTTAGATGCTGGAATAATACATCCTTTCAGACAATGTCTTGGTTAGTATAATTCACTGTGTTTCAAAGAAAGGAGGTGTGACTGTAGTGACAAATGAACTTAATGAACTGATATCAACAAGACAAGTCACTGGTTGGCGAATCTGCAAAGAATATAAAAATTTAAATTCCGCCACTAAGAAGGATCATTTTACTTCACCCTTTTTGGACTAGATGTTGAATATATTAGCTGGGCATAAATATTTTTGTTTTCTTGATGTATATACCATTTATCATCAAATACCTATTAATTTATAGGATCAAGAGAAAATGACATTTATTAGTCCTTATAAAAATTTTGGTTTTCGGCGAATGCCTTTTGGATTATGTAATGCACCTACAAAATTTCAAAGATGTATGATGTCAATTTTCAGTGATTTGATTGAAAAAGGGATTGAAGTCTTTATGAATGATTTTTCTGCATTTGAAACTTCATTCAAAATATGTCAAAATCATTTAGAGAAATTTCTGGAACAATGTGGAAAGATTAATCTCGTATTGAATTGAGAAAAATGTCAATTTAGGAGGAACTGTGCTTGACCATAAAATTTCAAAAAATGACATGGAAGTAGATCCTACAAAAATACAGGTTATATCAAACCTACCTCCGCCTACCACAGTGAGAGGAGTCAGGAGCTTTTTAGGACATGTTAGATTTTATAGGAGATACATTAAAGATTTTTACAAAATTACTAAACCTTTATGCAACTTTTGTAGAAAGATACAAAATTTGACTTTAATCAAGATTTACTGAAAGCCTTTGAAACTTTAAAGGAAAAATTGGTCACTGCTCCTATAATGGTTTCGCCGGATTGGAAGAAACCTTTTGAATTAATGTGTGATGCTAGTGATTATGCAATTGGAGTTGTTTTAGGGTAGAGATATGACAAGATTTTTAAAATTTATATACTATGCTAGTATAATTCTTAATGATGCTCAAATTAATTACACCACCACTAAAAGAGAGTTATTAGATATTGTGTATGCTTTTGATAAGTTTAGATCCTATCTTATTAGAGCTAAATGTGTTTTGTATACTGACCATTCGACTATTAAATATTTGATGCAAAAGAAGGATGTGAACCAAGGTTAATTAGATGGGTACTTCTGATGCAAGAGTTTGATTTTGTAGTAGTCAATAGGAAAGAGATAGCTAATCAAATTGCTAATCATCTATCAAGGATAGAAGAAGAAAAAATATTGGATATGGAAAAAGAGATTAATGAAACTTTTACTGATGAACGACTTTATGTTATAAAAAGATGGGAAATACCTTGGTATGCTGATATTGTAAATTATATTGTTAGTGGTATTTTACCATATGGATTAACAAAACAACAGGAAAAGAAATTCATTCATGATGCAAAATCATATTTTTGGAATGATCCTTATTTTTATAAGTAATGTAAAGATTTAATGATATGACAATGTGTGCCTTATAAAGAAATTCAAGAGATTATTAAAAAATGCCATGATTCTAAATTTGAAGGACATTTTGTGAATGATAGAACTGCTCATAAAATTTCACAATCTGGATTTTATTGGTCTAATCTATTTAGAGATGTTAATATATATATATCAAAACATGTGATCAGTGTTAGAGAGTAGGTAATCTTTCAAGAATAAATGAAATTCCTCTAAATTTTAATTTGGAAATTGAGATTTTTAATGCATCAGGATTGGATTTTATGGGGTCATTTATACCCTCATTCAGAAATACATACATATTGATTGCAGTGGATTACATTTCAAAATAGATTGAAGCAATCACTTTAACTTGATTTGATGCTCAGAGTGTTTAAAAATTTTTAATTAAAAATATTTTTACAAGATATGGAAT
>NEWO01000091.1:122786-134457 GCA_003013225.1 Phalaenopsis aphrodite
CTACTCATGTAATTCAAATTTTCTTGCAACATTGTATACATGCCTTGCAAGTACTAACATTTTAGGTGGTTGACGAGAAGACTCACTAGGTACGCTTTTACAGTTTACAGTGTCGTCCTTTCTTATACTTTTCATATTGTATTTTTATACTTCTAAAACTTGCATGTTAAACAACGATGTCACTCTGCATGAAAACCAAAACTGCTAGTATAATCGCAAAACATAAACCAAAACTAAAATTAACCAAGATAAAATTCACTGCAACAACATTCAAAATATAAGACAAACTCAAAATTTAATCACAAACAACAATTACAACTAAATTAAGATGTCTCTATCGGATGATCAAGAATTCCTCGGAGGAGGTAACCTACGGTTGCTAACGAGATTTCCCACTGTCTAAATGAAAATATGGAACTCATTAAGTTGAGTTTAGTAAATTCATTGGGACTAAGTGAATCCAATAGAAAATAGTAATACTGGAACGAGAGAACCGTATGATCCTAACTAGTGTCGCTCTAATCAACTTTAATATGCCCCATAATATCTAAATGATCATAAACATAGGGACATCTGATTTGATATCATAACCTGACACATTAGAAAACTTAAACTCGTCATGACGAAGAGCTTGGAGCTAGCACTATGGGCAGCATGGCCATTTTCAATAGCAAGAGGATTTACAACAACATATTATTCCTTAGAATTAAACAACAAGCCATAAAACTTTGAGGTTGTTTGCTTATGGAACATAAATCCTCAACCTTTTCTTTAGGTCTTTCTATAGCTCTGCTATACAATCTAAGCCCTAACTCGTCATAGGATTTCATGGTTGTCGTTCGTTAAGACCTAAATCCTCATATCTTCCAGGTTATTCGTGTGATTGTTTCACACGGATGTAAGTCTTAACTAATAAAATTTGCAAGATGAAACACTTAAATAATTTCTCACCAAAAATGAAGCTAAACAATAAGATAGATTGGGAAGTCACTGAGGTTCTCCTCCGGATCTATGACATCCCCTAGTTTTTCCTCCTTTAGATTCTACAATAAAACATTCCAAATTTGAACCATCCCCCTTTCAAACCTCTTTGTCTGATATTGTTTAAATTTCCTATCCTTTTGACCTCTTTGAAGATAATATTTTTTGATTTTTATAGAGAGTTTTCTTAGGTAACTTCGATTATCTAAGATGTAATTAACTATAGGGGCTTGCCCTTATAGGAAGCTTTTCCAAATCAAACTTAATATAAACTCTATTTAATTTTTCGTATTAAATAGAGGAACTTATCGACAAATAAAATGGTTTCGCAGACCAAACNTCTCTCATAATGATCTTACCTACTATATGCTAGAGGTTAAGACTAATATGTGGAACTTCAAGTTAAGTAAAGAGAAGAGTTTTGAATTTC
Organism: Phalaenopsis aphrodite; assembly: GCA_003013225.1. Lineage (NCBI taxonomy): Eukaryota > Viridiplantae > Streptophyta > Magnoliopsida > Asparagales > Orchidaceae > Phalaenopsis > Phalaenopsis aphrodite. The sequence continues at coordinate 124,198 of NEWO01000091.1, forward strand.
TAATGGTGGGGGTACCTTTTCTAGTTTTCTAAGACTAGTCAATAGGAAAGTCCTATGGCTAGACCTAGGATACTAAAGAAGTTTCTAGACCTCAACCAAAAATGAGGTCAACAGCCATTTTCAACAGCAAGAGGATTTACAGCAACATATCTTTCCTTAGAATTAAACAACAAGCCATAGGACTTTGATGTTGTTTGCTTATGGAACATAAATCCTCAACCTTTTCTTTAGGCCTTTCTATAGCTCTTCTATACAATCTAAGCCCTAACTCATCTTAGGATTTCATGGTTGTCGTTCTTTATGACCTAAATCGTCATATCTTCCAGGTTATTCGTGTGATTGTTTCACACAGATGTAAGCCCTAACTAATAAAATTTGCAAGAAGAAACACTTAAATAATTTCTCACCAAAAATGAAGCTAAACAATAAGATAGATTGGGAAGTCACCGAGGTTCTCCTCCGGATCTATGACATCCCCTAGTTCTTCCTCCTTTGGATTCTACAATAAAGCATTCCAAATTTGAACCATCCCCCTTTCACACCTCTTTTTCTGATATCGTTTAAATTTCCTATCCTTTTGACCTCTTTGATGATAATATTTTCTGATTTTTATAGAGAGTTTTCTTAGGTAACTTCGATTATCTAAGATGTAATTAACTATAGGGGCTTGCCCTTATAGGAAGCTTTTCCAAACCAAACTTAATATAAACTCTATTTAATTTTTTGTATTAAATAGAGGAACTTATCGACAAATAAAATGGTTTCGCAGACCAAACAGATGTCTTATATTTCTTAGTTTATTTGAACGAGCCTCATCATCAAGTTTTGTGTTCATCCTTCAAGATAGATATAAGGTTTGAGGTATAGTGCTCTTTCATTTAAACTATGAAAAATATGAGGTCAGTTTGATTTCATATTTTTCTAAACTTATATAATATATGTAAATTAATTTTCTTTCCGAAGCAGGCAACGAAATTTTGATTTCGGCGGTCGACATCTTCTAACGGTCAACTCCACGACCCAAAAATAGTGTCGACAAAGGGGAATGATACTTTCTTAAATTTGACCTTTTCGTCACAAAACCTTATTTAGCTTTAGTAAATTTAACTTTAAAGTTTAGAGATTAGTGTAGTAAACATAGTTTCTTTAGTGGCATTAAACAAATTTTGACCTATTTACTTACTTAAGTTTTATATAGTTTAAATATTATATGTTTGCATTTTTACCAAAAGAATTTTGACCTCTTTGTGGGATCAATACTTAGGACTTCACTAGTTCCCTTTATTACATGAGTGATACGTATACTTGAGTTTACATCCTAGTGATGATTTGAAATTGAAAGTACACCTTATATCACTAGGAGTGGAAGCTTTAAATATTTTAAAAGAGAGAAGTTATTGTATTGAATTAAATTTTATGGTGATTGATCTACATATTTTTTAGTATAGCTACCGTTTGTGTAGTGATGTTAAAAAACATTTATAGCATACACAAAAGTCCCACATTAGGTAACTTGTTTAAGACTGCTCGAGGTTCTTATGCACAATCATAACATCCCTGTCGCAAGGAAATTTTATCGTTTTGTGGCACGTAGACACCACAACCCTGAAATTATTAAGGAATAGGTAACCAAATATCATATTATACGTTCATGGTGCATTAAGAATCAATAAATGTTCCATACTAGTGATATGTTTGGCTCCTTCTCCGTAGGGGATAAAAAATTCTATTATTTTAAGTGCCTCCTTCCTTTTTACAGAAAAACCCATATAGATGGTTAGTTGATGCAACCAAATGATTGGTTGACATGTTCATCTTGTGAAAAGAGGCTTTTAAAACAATGTTTCCCGGGTTACTTGTGTCTATCAGAATACTACCTACTCAGTAGTTACTAATCATCATCGTAACGACAATGACATTGTTGTAAGGATTCCTTACAGGGGGCAGGTTTGTGTCAGTGAAAATGATCGGAGGATGGGACTTCCGCCTTGAGACAGAAGTAACAACACAAATTTTTTTTTATCTGATCCTCTTTTGGTTGGATCTTCGGGCTAAATCTTCTCTCAGATTGTTGGCACTATCCCTGTAACGTAGATAAAATTTGCTCGGACAGGTCCATCCAAGTCATTTTCCATAGGTGCCTTCCCCTGCCACCAAACTTATGTTTTAGGAGACACAAAATCTTTGATCTTCCCAAACTGTATCAACTCTTTAACCAAACTTTGAAGGTGTCTGCACTTGTCTGTATTGTGGCCCTAATCTTTGTGGTACCAACATTACTTGTTGGTGTTTCGATGGAAGGCTCCCTTTTTCATCGGTGAGGCATTTAAAAAGCATTCCTTATCTTAAATAGCTTCCACTAGTTTTAATATCAAGGCCTTTAGCTTCATAGACTCCTTGATTGCTAGTAGAGCGATCATTTGATTGATTGTATCTTCGTGTAATTCAGTTGTCATCCCTAGCCCTAACGATCAACCATCCTCTTTCTCTTTTAGGATAGGGACCTTCCTTCTCCCTCCTCCCATTGTCTTGTTAGCCTTCCTTACCAGACTGTTGGTAAGAATTTTTTTCCTTTTGAGATAGGTGAGTTCACGCACTCCTCTGTTGCAATGTGTTCATTGGCCATCTCAAGGAGTTTAGCCAAAATTTCAGGTTTTCGTAAATCTAGGAAATACTTGAACTGAGGGCTCTTCAGCCCTTTTGCAAATGCGGCCTTTGCAATAACTATATCTAGATTCTTTACCCTGAGCATCTCCTTCATGAACCTTGTAACATACACCCTTAGTCTCTCGTTCGGTCCCTGCTTCACATGCCACAAGGATTATAAATCCTTTGTAGGCTTTTGCATGTCAGTGAACTAACTATAAATAACTCTTTGAAATCTCCAAATGAAATAATAATTCCGATGGGGAGTGCTCTAAACCACTTAAGGGATGAATCTCTTAGCATGGTGTACAATATCCGACATTTTAATGCGTCAAAAACTTTGAGAAGGCATATAACTGACTCAATAGAAGCAATATAATTGACCAGATCGCTCCAGCCCTTGTATGGCTCCAAAGTAGGAACCTTAAACTTCTTTGTTGTCTTTACATCAATAATTTAGTGGGATAAAAAACTCTCCAACTGACGATACACTTCTATTTGCCTCTCTTGCGGCCTGTTCCTCGACATGGTTCCATCTATGTCTTGGTACAGGGATTCTTCCACGAGTTCGACTTCTTTAGTGGCCTAGTTACTATAGGGTTCAGGTGCTTGAGGATTTCGTTGTGGTGCAGAGTCATCCCTTCAAGCACCATGCTAGTTAGTTCCTCGATCTGTCCCGCCATTCAATCTTGGAGCTCCTAAATTCTTGTTGCACGAATTCCATGATGGGTTCCATATTGGTGGGTTTTCCTTGGCGAGTTTCTTTTCCCTTACGTGCTCCTCTTCTTGTTAAAAATATGAATCCTTGCTCACCGCATATTTTAGGATGTTAAATCCCAAAATGTCTTTCAGATCACACCCAAGGAATAAAACGTTGGTTGGATGAGAGGAATAATTGACGGTAGAAGAAAAAAAAGAATAAGTCACAAATCACACTAATTCTCTAGGAATAATTCTGGTAGTTCTTTCTATAACAATGACTCTCCTATATATAAGTCATAGAAGGGGGTTCCAATAAATTGCATGATTTTCCCTTTTTTGATGGGAACATCACAATTTTTTATGAGCCATTACACCTTGACATTTTTGTAAAATTGTAACCGAATTGGGCATATTTTGACCTTGCAACTGCTGTTGACACAGTTCCTTATCAATAATTGCCCTAGGAATCGTTTCATATTTGCTTGGTTTCCACATGTGGTATTGGTTTGGTCAGCTAAAAAATTATTCGGTCGACTCAATTATCTTTGGTCACCTTTTTCCAAGGGGATCTATTGTGAATACTCATCCTTTGGAAGAATTCCATCAGACAGAGAGTGCATTACTGTAATATGATCGACAACCCACCCTCGATCGATGAATCTATATAAAAGGAGTCATCACCAGACGTCTGTTGATCTTACGAATGCCCTTGTGTCTGTTGTTGTTTTTAGTATAAGTTCGGTCCAACTAAGTTCGATCAACACATAATTCAGCTGATTGGAATGATATTGGATTGCTTGATCTTTTGCTGCTTTCTTTGTGCGAACTATTGGATCTCCTCCTCGAGATTCATGTAGCATATTTCAGATGTACAGTTTTAAATAAAATTTTTAGATATATATCTTAACAAGTGAATGTATTTTTTATTTTCATATAAAATAAATTTCTAAATTATTTTGAGATTTTAAATTTCTAAAATACAAAAATCGGAGTTTTGTACTGGTAGGTCGAACAACGAAGGAGACCCGGAATCTTAGAGGAAATAGGCGAGTAGCACTAGAAAGAAGCGTGGCACAGTGGTTGAAAAAAAAGCACTAGAAACAAGCTTAATATCTGCCTTTCGCATTTTGTCCTCGCCCAGTGAGCGACCGAGGCGAAGTTGGTGGATAACGATAGGTTTCACATGGAGCATCGGATCGCGGAGGCCAATGAACCCTCCACCGAAAACTGCGTTGATGGGTTTATTCGTTTCCTTACTCTTTATTCTTAGATTACAAAATTGCTGTCTTTTTTCTTGAGTATTCTAGCCTTGCTTTACCGGGACTATTTAGAGGGCCTAGGGCGGATTCTGGGATACGTAATTTGGCTGGGAGTTGGAAAAATCTTATGGTTTGAATCATTTTGATTGTTGTTGTTTTTCCCTCTTTTGCTTATAGACCATAGCATTGGTTTAAGATTTTGTTGATAATCTTTTTATCAGTAATTGAGGTAATCTGAAAAATCTTGATGTAAATTGAAACACGGACAAAATAGATGGAAGTACGCTAGACTTTCTCGAACTAATTGTTTTAGCGAAGTCATCAATATGGTAATCGCAATTATTTTTTTGATCTGCTAAATGATTTCTGAAAAAAAGGGGCATCATGTGGTAAATGCTTTGATACTTCTACTAAAAAAGCTAAAAAATTATATTTATTGAACAATTTGGTAAAATTTTTATTAATAGTTATCCAACTTTTATTTTTCAAAATGAATCAAATAAATAACTATTAATATTAGAAGGGATAGTGAATGTAGTCCTTGTTCTCTTAGTGAGACATATGGAAATATGATGAATGGTGAGACAAATGAAAGCCAGGAATCAAGATTCTACAATCTTATTGCTAAACATTAAGCTTAGAAAGAAAATTGATTGCTTACAAATTCTTTTGCTGGAAAAAAATTCTTGCTACTTTTTTCCTGAAAACCACTTCTTTTTGTTGACATCAAAATGTTATAAACGTAAATATCAAATCATAGGTGTTAGATATATAAATACATAAGAATTATGTGGTATGGATATATGTCGGACCCAAATCGGTCCTTTGGTTTGTTCGTGCTCCAGGATGGAACACGACTGCCTAGGGAGAAGAACGGAAAAAGTGGAACATTGAAAGAGAGGGTTGTCTCCGGTCGTTCCGGGGTTGTTTAACTCCTTTTCTTTCACACAATTAGTGGGTTACAAGAGAGGGGAGAAAGATCTCCCTACATGGGAGTTGAGAGAAAACCTAGAGATTAAACTAGGGGAGAGCCCCCCTTTACATGTTATAGGTTCTCATATTTATAGAAAAAAGAGGGAGAAACATTACAATACATGCTTTTTTTTGCCTTACTTTGGGTCGTCGGATTGCTTCGAGATGCGATTGACTCTTTAGTACATCTGTCATTTACTTTACCATGCTTTGCAAGTTAGAACCGTGACTCTGCACATGTCCTAGTTTATAATATTATTATCTTTCGTACGATTGATACATATTTTGTATAAAAGATAATATAATATATTATATTATATGTATATTTCCCAATGAAGGACGACTGGTAAAGTTGAGTGATATGCAGATATATTCCCTCTAAAATGGTGACTGCAATCTTATGGGCAATCGACTGTGAGGATGGCCGGTCAGCTATGGGGATGGCTAACCGACTATTGGGGTGGACAACTCGTGGATGTTGGTAAGTTGCTGGTGGAGTTGTTTTTCAGAGAGGATAAGGTTGATGCTTGGGAGGTGGAAAATGGATGTCATCAAGGCGCTTACAGGCGAAAAAACTTCTTGGCAAGGTTGTGACACTGGATCCAGGTCCAATTGTAGAGTCTGGTTGGTGGAATGGCCAACCGAAGGTGGCTTGTCTGAGTAGAAATGGTCGACCGCTACAAATCGGTTCACCTGAAGTGAAGCGGCCGATCGAATGAGGCCATATATTTGAGGGAATGTCCTACTGAATGTGGCCTGAGGAGGTCTGGCCGACCAACTGAAGGAATGGCCTGTCGACTTAGGGTCGACCTAGGGTTGCATGTCGAAGGAATGTCGGAAGCTGTGCGGCTTGAAGCGAGGAGGTTGGCCAAAGATCTGGCCGGTCGACTGTGGGGATGGTTGGCCGACTGAGGCCTTTAGGAGGCCTGGTCGGCTGATGCTTGGGTGGTCGAGTGACTGTCGGTGACTGAAGTGAGATGACAAAAGTATTTTTGCTTGCTCGACTCTTGTCACAGCCAAGCGAGGACAACATAATTTTCTGGCTATACATAAGCCTCTGAGTTCTTAACTTTTTGGAGGCGGAGCTGAAATAAGAATAAATAACTCATAAATACAAAAAATGTTATTTTATAAGCCCTTAATTGAACTTAGTTTTAGGGTTTATGGACGTTTTATCAGTTGAGTTCTCTAATGATTTTTAGTGAATTGATTTTTGAGAGGATCATTTGTTTGCTCGTCTCGGAGGAGAGATATTTATTTGCTCACTTTAGAGGGGAGTCTTTTGGTTGCTCGCGCCAGAGATGAGTCGTTAGGTTGGTTGCTCTGGAGGTGAGTCTTTGTTTGCTCGTCTCGGAGTAGAGGCTTTAAGATGGGGGGAGAGAAATTTGTTTTCATGAGTAAAAAAATTACTCTCTCCCCTCATCTTAAAATTCTCCTCCGGGAAGAGCAAACAAAGACACCATTCCATGACGAACAATCTAAAGACTCCCCTCCGGGGCAAACAACTTAAAGAATCCCCTCCTGGGCGAGCAACCTGAAGCCTCTCACCCGGGCGAGCAACTTAAAGCTCCCCCGCTCCCCCTGGTATGAGCTACCTATAGAATCGCCACCCCCGGAGAGAGCAACCTAAAGACTCTATTCCAAAGCGAGTAATCTAATGACTCTTCTTCGAGGCGAGCAACCAAAAGCCTCTTCTCCTGGTCTTAGAAATCAATTCATTGATTACCATATGAAAAATCAACCAATTAAATGTCCATAAACCTTAAAACTAAGTCCAGTTAAGGGCTTATGTAATAACATTTTCTATATTTACGATTTATTTATTCGTATTTCATCTCCATCTCCAAGAGTTAGCCAGAAAATTACGCTATCCTCGCCTGACTGGAACAAGAGTCGAGCAAGCAAAGATACCTCCGCCATCTCACTTCAGTTGCCCAATAGTCGCTCGACAATCCGAACTTCAGCCGACCAAACCCCTAGCTTAGTTTAGCCGACCATCTCTTTAGTCGATCGACCTCCTCGCTTCAAGCTGCACGACTTCCGACATTCCTCCAACATGCACCCCTCGGCCGACTCTCAGTCGGTCGACCACTCCTTTTGTTGATCAGCTCGACATCCGCAAGCCTCATTCGACCGACCATCCCCTCAGCCAGCGAGCCTCATTCAGTCGGCCACTTCACTTTAGAACGCCTGGTTTCTGGCGGTTGACCATTTCCACTTCGACAAACAACCTTTAGCTTGCCATTCCACCAACCAACCTCTGCAATTGGATCAAGATCCAGTGTCTCAACCTCGCCGAGAAGCTTTTTCGCATGTATACTCCCCGATGGCATCCATCTTCTGCCTTCCAAGCTCATCAACCTCATTCTATCCGAAAAACAACTCCATCGACGACGTACCAATATCCACTGATCGGCCAAACAGACGGTATATTTGTAAATGCCCCTTTTATTTTTCAAAAGTACTTCCATATTATTATTATTTTTAATTTAAGGATGGTTTTTACCATAATAAATGATATTTGAGCAATTTCAAAATTATTTTTAACTGTATTTTTTGAGTTTTTTACCTGAATGCTATTGGATGTGGACCATTTTTCAATGGGTTTTAAGTGATGAAAATCAATATTTGGCAGAAGATGTATAATTATATCAACATGAGGTTTGGATTTCTAATTTTTGTGTACTCTTTTGTTGTTCTATGTTTTCTATATTATTAACAATTAATATACTTGTGTGATTAAATATGGTTAAAACTTTTACAAACTAGAAGGTTGCACAGAAATGTGTTTTCTTATGGACCTATTTGTATGCAAAACTTTAATTAAATGATGGTTAAATTATCAAATGCTCATATTGAAGTAACCCTCAGCTTGCATCAAAATGAAATGAAATTTTATTTTAATTGTTCATCTATAAACTGAAAATGTTTAATTCACAAGCTCAAGTCTATTAATTAGTCCATTTTGTCTATGAACTTCTCGTTTTAACTATAAAAATAAATTGATAAGTATGAAATTAAAAAATAAGTTAAACACAATCAAGCAAATAATATAAAAATAATTAGTTTGAAATAACATGGGAGAGATGCGTGTCAATGAAATTACTCATAGAGTAGATCAAGTTCTGGATGCACTAATTTACTGCTCTCTCTTGTACTTCTGAGTACAACCCATCCCCTTGTCTTGATTGTGCTTGCAACATGACTAATTGACAAAACTTCAAACTATCTGTCTCTTTTTTTCCCAAACTGAAGAAGAAAACTTGATGGAGATTGTAAGAGAAAATTAAAAAAATTTAATCCTATTTCATGCTTATATTATGATATAATTATAAATGAAAGAGGAGAGCAAAATCATAAATATAAATTATAATTTATAGTCGTTAAAATACAATATTTAAAGTTATAAATTTATTAATTTATTTATATTTAATTTAATTAAATTTAGGCTATATATTATTAAATTAATATTTATATTATTAATAACATTAATAATATCATTATTATTTGAGTTGTAACATTTTTACATTATAATATTATAACGTTATCACATTATAAAATTTGTAACGTTATTTTATTTTTTTCAATTATTAAATATAGTAAATCCATCCTTACTGATACAAATGTAAATATGGGTGATCAAATTATTAAAATGTGTGAACGCTTTAAATATCTCGGGTTTATTGTTCAAAGTGATGGTCATATTGATGGGGATGCTATTAGTAGAATTCAAGTTGGTTGGTTGAAGTGGAGGAATGCTTTGGGCCTATTGTATGATAGAAAAGTAACTCTTAGACTCAATGAAAAAATTTATAAGATGGTGGCGACACTTGCAATGCTCTATGACGCTGAATGTTGGCCTTTAAAAGAGAAGCATAAAACTAAGTTAAGTTTTGCTGAGGTGAGAATGATTAGGTGGATGAGTGGCTTTACAGTTAGAGACAAATTGCGAAATGAATAAATCCGTGATAGGGTTGGTGTAGTTTCAGTGACGAACAAAATTTGAGAGTCGTCTTTGTGGTTTGGTCGCATTTAAGTCGATCATACGATGATCCGATTAGAAGAGTAGATGTTTTATATTCGACTTATGTTATGAAAGGCAGAGGTAGACCTAGGATGAGATGGGCATTTTGTATAAAAAATGATCTAAATTTATTAGAATTAAATTATGACACTAAATAGGACGCAGTGGAGAAAAAAGATTCATGTAGCTGACCCCACTTTGTGGGATAAAGGTTTTGTTGTTGTTGTTGTAGTAGTAATTCCCTCCTTAATAGATAAAATAAAGTAATTCGATATGAAAAGATCAAAAATTAAATTTCTTATTTTTTGGACATTGTTTGTCATCAATTTAGTGAAAGTACCTCCCAGATTTGAACTTTCATTTAATGTATCCAAAAGCTAACGATAACAAAGGCAATAATACCTAAAGTTTTGAACTAGATATATAAATTATTGTATTTTCTTATGCACGCATGGTATGAGACAAACTATAAGTTCTACTCAAGAGTGCACTTTAAAGAGCACACACCTTCATCTCAATTCATAGGTATTTTAGAGTCTTGATAAGATCTCATTGTAGCAGCCTATTACTGCAACACTGAAATATGTGAGATCTCCAAGATGCACAACAATTATAATATCTCATAAAATTCTACCTTCAATCTCATTAAGTGCTATA
>NEWO01000091.1:134847-157510 GCA_003013225.1 Phalaenopsis aphrodite
TATATATATATATATATATATATATATATATATATATATATATATATATTGGGGGAAAGAGCAACGGTGGCTCCCTACGTGTTAATATAACGAAAAAGGTACAAAATTTAGAGTGGGGAGGAGCCCATCTATAAAGACAAGAAATACAATTAAACACACCCCTTGGGGTTCCTCCTCCCACAGTACAACTCACGCAAAAAGAAAACATCAAAATTTCAGGTATACCCAAGCCAAAGAAAATAAAATCCAAAAATAAGTAAACCTGTGCTCGTGTATAACGGAAAAGAGAAAGAAACTACAAAAATTTACAGCAGGAAAGTCCTAATCCTCTGGAAAACTTTAGCGAGCAGCGTTGCTAATTGGTATGTCGGTCAACTGAGTAGAGAAAACCCAACAGCAGGGAATCAACGAGAACTGTGAGAGCAGGAAAGCCAAGCAGAAAAAACCATAAAGGATACAAACCAAAACCTGCCAAGAAAAATGTGACCGCAAAAGGGAAGGTGCAAACCAAACCACCGCAAAAGGGAAGGTGCAAACCAAACCACCGCACAGAAACAAGAGCCCCTAGCCATAAAGCCAAGCAACACAAATGTTAAACTCTAACATACGGCTAATTCAGGTTGTCCCCAGTGAGGAGACTTTTGAGAGGAGCAGAGGGATAAATGCCAACATAACAGGCCTCCCCTGCTTGCCTGGCTAACCAGTCAGCAGGGGAGTTTCCCTCTCTATGGATGAAACTCCAACTCACTTCCAAGTGACCTTCAGAAATTAAAGCATAAATACATTTAAAGACGCATATAATATCCCAAAGAGGAGGAGAGATACCCATTAGTGTATCATTGAGCATTTTAGAATCAATCTCCACCTCAATCATGTGAAAAGTAAAAGCACTTGCCACCGTTAAGGCCAGAAAAACTCTCCAGCATTATGTGGCTAATGGATTGTCAGCAGCAACAGGAGAAGTAAAGTAACTTATACACTTACCCTCAGAATTTCTAAATATGCCTCCAACCGCAGCATATAAATGGTTCCAACTACCATCCACATTTACTTTAACACATCCAGAAGAAGGGAAAACCCACTTGATTAAACAAGGGGGCCTAAAATTCGAAACATCATTGGAACCAACCCTAAGGACCTTGGTGTAATAGGCCAACACATAAGAAACAGTCATAGAAGCAGTAGGAGGAGAGTAATTATATTTAAAGCTGTTTCTCGAGGTCCAAATAAACCATAAGACCAGTAAAGGAAGGAGAAACCCTCCCCCCTGTCATCAAAACCCTTCCAATGCCACAAATAATTACTTAAAAAGCCTCTATGTATCCAGGGGATACCAAAATGTAAGCCCAAAAAGTTCCAAACATTTAAAGAGAAAGCATATTCAAAAAATATTTATCTCGAATCTTCCTCGGTAACTTCGCACATAGGACATCTCGAAGCCAATTTAAGGCCTTTTAGCTTAAGAATGTCATCAATAGGAAGTAAAGAAGAGAAAAAACACCTGAGAAAAAAGGATATAGAGGGAGTTAAAACATGGGAAGGGTGAGTCTTGATAAGATACCGTCACCAATATCCCAAAACATGAACTCACTAGCAGTAGACCTGACATTAACAACAGCTTTCCAGATACGAGAATCACCAACCTTCCACAAAACCTGGGAATGGTGAGATAGAACACAATATTTTTGATGCATAAAAGAGGCCCATAGAGATGAATCCATTCTAAATTTAAACCAAAGTTTGCAAAGATTTATTTCAACCGTATGTTTCAAGGATTTGAAGCCAAAACCGTCAGCCTTCTTAGGCTTACAAACCCTTTGCCAAGAGCTCCAAATCCTCTTAGCACCATTCCCCACCCAACGGAATTTATTAAAAAGTCATGGAGAGAATTTATAATATGAAAATTTTTTGGAATATTTTTTGGTTGTATGCATAATATGGGGATATGGAAATTAAAAATACTTAAACATGCAACTAAGGATGGAAATGAATAAATATTGTTTCATCGTTCAGCTTTATACTTTTTAGAGATTGCTCATATTCATTGAAGCTCTAAGATTTATTCCCCTCAGGTGTTGTCAGGTTCAAGAATTGCAAATTTCCATCGGCCCCAATTCTCTCCATAACTCTTCCTTCTAAGACAGGTCGTGTTCTTAGCATCCAGTCTCATACTGTTCAGGTACCTTCTATTTTGACTGATTCTTGTTCTTTTATTTTTAATAACATACTTGATATCATTTATGTGTTTTTTACAGTTTTTTGAGGTCTTAGTTGCAAAATGCTACTTTTATATAGAAGTATTATGCTATAACCATATTCTTGTAGGGCCATTAAAGTGAATGACATGATGTTTTTCTAATTCCTTGAACTAATGGGTGGGCAAGGAGATTAGGGGAGGAGCCCTTCCATTTTGTGGTTTTATGATTTGATTTGTGAGCTATATAAGATGAACACCATGAACATTATCGAAGGAGGAAAGATATATACATGAGGTTTCAGTTCTTTTTATGTCCATGCATTTTATTTGGAAGTACTCATTAAATGAAAGATTATGGGGCAGAGAATCTAACCTTTTATAATATATTTGGCTAAATGTTCATAAGGAGAGCATGCTTTCGGAATTAATCAAAATAAGTGACTGAAGAAGCCGCTTGGAGTTATGAATGAGGCATGCCTTCATTCTTTATTTTATTTTATTTTTTATTTGAAGCAGTAAGATGTGATGCTAAACTAATTTTATACTTGACATGAAATAATATTTGAATGCAGTTAAGAATTTTACCTATTGTTTGCATACTTTGCTGTAGAATTCTTTTCTCTTTACAGTATCTTGAGTTTCGAAAGGAAAGAAAAGAGTACTATTGATTTATAGATGATTGTTAAGGGGGGCAGGTTGACTAGTGTTTTATCTCTTATGGTCCACATACCATAGAGGATGATTGAATGAAGGTCACCATGGTATAATGTTTACCTTTGTATTCAATTGTTTTTAATTTGATTTCCACATTTCACCATATTTATTCTATATGTTTATGCTGTCCCCATTATTTTAGGCGGTCGACGGTTGCCTTGAACTTCTATTGACCACCAATGGACTGTCAATCCATCCATTAGCCTTCCAACTCATTTTGCAAATGAAAATACTTATCGAAACCAACCTTGAAAAGTTTCTCCACTTAATGTTCTAACATCCTTACAAATTTTAATTTCTGACCAATTTTAAGCTGTTCAAGTTTTGTTCTTCTCAATGTAAATATAATTTAACTCTAACTAGCTTTTAACACTTTGAACAAATGAGAGAATCCACTCATTGAACAAAAGACAGAATCCACTAGACTGAACACCTGAAGAGGTGTTTATAACTGAAGCAACTCAAATTGATTCAAGTGATCTAGTTTAACAATGTGGTTCAAAAATCTTCAACAACCCAAAGTAAGGCATCACTCCTCTTTTTTAGCTGGTACTGCTAAAGATTCTGGCTTCTATCTGTTATTCAAAACTTTAAATTTGTAGAACACTACTGTTAATCTAAGGTTTGTTTGTGATATGTGATAATAAGTATTTGATTTTCAGTTGGGACTTGCAATTAGAAGTGTAATTTCTTTGTCATGTGGAAAATTTTATACTGTGCTTTTGCCCTTCATTACAAGCATAAACTATTACTCTTGCTACCCATACCTTTTACTTAGCTGGAAGTACATTTCTACTTGTTATAGTTTTCGTTTTGACTTTATGAGGATATATGTCGCTATTCCAAACTTTTGACCGAATCTATATTTTCTAACCGTGCTTCATTTTCCTGAAATTCTCTAGAAATTGCCGTTAGTCTAGAAATTTATTGAAATTCATTTGCCTTTTTTATTTTGTTTTAGTATGATGCAAGCAGCTTTTTTCATGTTCCAATGTATTGAGCGGATAGCTTATTTTATGAGATAAATTATAGTTCCAGATTTAAACTTCTTATACCTTTGCTTGTAGGTCGATTGTTGTATCTTGCATTTAATATTTCAACTTGTTATCACGTTGTGAATAATTAAATTTATATTTTGCTTTACCATTATTGGTAGATTTCTTAAGGAACATTCAAACATAATCTCGCTGAGAATGAACCATGGATATGTTTTTGGAAATTAGCCACAGAATTGATTCTTTCAAAAGACACCTTTATCTTTCTAAGATGCATACCTGATTTACACAACCCTATCACTATTAAATTAGAAAAACTTGGATAAATCCCGTTAATTGGTACCAAATGTAATAACTAGTTTTGTGAAATAATGTAAAAATTTTGGTAAATTTAAAATATACTCAACTTTCAATTTCTCAAATTTCATCCAAATCAATTTTATAAAATTCTACACATCAAATCGATAATTCAATATATAGCATTATATGTAAATTATGAATCGATTGAGAAATATAAAAGTTGGAAGTTATAAGTTTAATTATATTAATTAATCCCAATTATTCCTTAATCTCCCATATCTTACCATTCCCAACCGACTTCCGCCCGATATTTAACACTGGTTTCGGTCGAAAGGTTGGCATCTTTACAAATCCTTTGACTTTCTTCTCCCCTCGCCCATATCCCCTTGCTACAGGTTCCAACGCTTGGTCACGGTTATAGGCACGATTTTGCATTGTAGCAGAATCATGATTTGCAGCAGGTGAGTGCAAAAATTCTTTCAGTGAGTGTGAAACTTAGTTCACAATTTGCCTGCCAAGAGCCGCAGTTCTTTGTTCAGACCTCAGGTACAAAATCAGTGAGTGCGAAACCTTTTTTCAATCTATTTGAGATATTTTTTCCTTCATGTTTTCATTTTGAGATTTGCCATGAATTGTGCATCTTTTTTGTTTTCGGTCGCCGTAGCGGAGACGAGGTTGCGTCGAAAGTGACAAAATTTACTTGTGAACTTTCATAAGGGTATTAAGCGAGAAATCAATGAAGATACGAAGTGACTTTAGTGATAAGAAAAAGAGAGGAAGAATAAGCAGTTTCGGTGAAGGTTGGGTTATGCCGTGAAGCCTGTTTGAGGTACATTTTGGTAAATTAATCACTTATGAGCCAAAATATTATAAAATCCTAAGATATTTACGAATTTCAAGCTGTTTACCGGAGGCGTGTCGAAGTTATTCGTGGGGCGGCTCCATAAATTCAGGTAAATTAATTCTATGTTAACTTAAGAGGAATAATTTGATTAACGAAAATTGCCTGAATCTTAAAGTTTGTGTTTATTCTATAATTTTCTATGATCAACATAAATGTTATCGTGACGTCCAACTAATTTCTGAAGATTGAGAATCTAACGTGGCAACTGAGGTGAGTGATTACATTTCTAAATTTTAGTAATCTTCTTTATTTCAAAATGTATATTTGACTCCATAAATGTTCTTAGTTAGATTCTTTATATTGTTAGACAGAAAAAATATACATGATAAACACGATAGGAAAAGATGTGCATATTATGAAAGATGTGCATATTATGATAGATATGTTTGAGATGAGAGATACAAATGACGTGAAAGATATGCTTGTTATAAGACATATGCATGAGGTAAAATATGAATGATATGAGAGATATGCATGATATAAGAGATATGTATGATGATTAGTTGCATAATAAGGTAAGTATGCATGTTATTATATGAATGAAGACGCTTCAGAAGAATGCAATTTTTGAAGAATGATATAATTTATATATGAATACTTGTGCATGTTAAGAGGAGCTTACACCCTAATGGTATAGTTAAGGACTCCAGTGTACCTGCGCGTGTGGAGGTTTTCTTACCGCTCTAGATAATTGTGATGATATATCACTAATCGCTGTGCCAACAGGATAATGTCGGCCAGGAACGAGTAGACAGAGTTTACCATCCCAGACAATTGTGATGTTTAGTTTGCTAACCGCTCTGCTGGAGATAATATCAGTCATTGATGTGTTAGATTTTGTTGACTGTGATATTCAAATAGACAGATGTGTAAGTAAAAAGTAAAAGTTAAAAGTAAAGTTAAATGCATATAAAATATTTGGATGTTTTTATTAAGTAAATCTTATTAATACATGCATTGATATATTATAGGATTTTTTATAGAAATATGAAAGACTAGCATAGAAAAAGATTTCTTTTGGAGATATAAAATGCCAACATGCAAATTGATTCATTCTCCTTGGATTACTATATTTTAGAAGTGTGCTTACTCCTGAATTATCTTTAGATAAATCATTATGTTGCTTTAGTATTTTTTTGGAAGTTTTTGAGCTTCTGAATAAGATGAGTAGAAGAGGAGCTAGATTGTACAAGAGATGAGAACATCAGCTGAAAATGTACAAATTTCTACTTGTTAATTAAATTACTTTCTTTAACGTTATGAATTTTTGAGTATTAGACTGTCAGTGATAGAAATAAAAAAAAATAGAAAAATTATTTCCATCATTTGACTGCCCGTCCCCGTCTTGATTATTTCCAAGCCTTGGGCAGGGTCGTGACACCATCTTTCTTGTCGTCGGAGTAGAAATTATCTTAAATCCTTATTTTAGTGAGAAATATATTAATTATTGTTAGACGCCTTAGATCATCATGTTAGATATCCTAGGACATATGATAACCTTCTTTATGCTTATGCTGCTGATGATGACTTTCTAATCAAATTAGTAACAGCTTCAGTTCTTTCTAAATTCATTCCTGTTGGCTAAGTTCTAGTTTTAGTTTATGCTACATTCAACTCAAAGCTCTTATTTGTATTTTGTGGAGAAAATTGGATACTGTTGATTAAGTGAATTTGGAGCTTTAAAGAATTTGGGTTACAATTTCTAAAGTTGGAGCAAAGATTGTCATAATAGAAATATTGTTGAATTGAAGTGTTGTTGAAATTGCCTTAAGTAAATGTCTTTTGCATGCTGGCTACATGATGATCTTTGTTTTGGTTATATTTTTCATATGGGCTTGTTTTGTTATTTTTCTGCAAAAGATGCCTTTATTATCCCTAAATATGGATGCACGCTTTTTAGTTCTTACTTCAAGTTTGCGGTACCAGACCATCCAGATGAGGCAGTTTGAGGTTTTATGTAAAAACCAGTTAGTTCTACATAATCTCTCTTTTTTATTATTGAGTGGAGCATGTTTTTTTCTAGGGATATGTTGGCAATAAATCTGCTGTTTTTCCTCTTCAACTTCTTGGCTACGATGTTGATCCAATAAACTCCGTGCAGTTTTCTAATCATACAGGCAAGCAGTTTAGTGTAATCTATAAGACTTACTGGAGTCAGAAGGGAGATTTACATACATACTACTCAAATCTTATGTATTTACTCATAAAAACCTAAGCTTTGATATTTATGTTACATTTTTGTGTCTCAATAACTACACTATATATATATATTGAAAGGATAGTATTAGTAATATTTTGATGTGATTTAAATAATTTTGTGTTTTATAAGTCAATTTCAAAGTTTAGTTGTTTGACATGTCAATACATAAGAACTATATGGTATTTATGTAAATCCACAACGTCTCTGTCAAAAAAAAAAAAGGAAAAAAAAAAAAAGGAACACTGAAAAAGAAAAACGACCATTCAATTCTTATATGACAATATCTTAAGTGTACAGGATATCCTACATTTAAAGGGCAAGTTCTAGATGGCCAACAACTTTGGGATCTTATTGAGGGCCTTGCTGCAAACAATTTGTTATATTACACACATTTATTGACAGGTAAAATGCTCTGTTATTCTAAATTTTAAGGATGCTTTTGGTGCTACATAACTTCGAATTTAAGTGTTTTTACCACATTAGTTATAATAGTTATGATGAATTGTTTTTTTTGTTTGTTTGGTGGCAAAACACTTTAGAATCTTTGCATCTAGAAAATATTGTTGGGTTTTATGTAATGATATTCATGTATGAAGACAAGTGAGAAAGAGTCAAACCATCCTATTACCTTTTAGGAACTATTTTCAGTGTTCTTTGCCAGATTGCTCCTCTCCCTTTTTTGTAGTAGTTCAAGAAACCACTGAAGTTTGATAGATTTATATGCAGACTTTGCAGGCATTAGGATTCATCGAATGAGAAAAAAAATTATGGAGAAGCCAGGCCATACAAATAGGAGATCTCGACGACAGTGTTGTTAAATGCATTAAGCACTTGACAGGCTATATGACTTCCTGATGCTTAAGGCACTAAATGCCACCTTCAAACTTTGCCCAAAGAAAACGGTGTTAAAAACAAGTTATTTCATTTAATAATTTTTTTCTACTTATGAAAAATATGTTTGAATTGTTATTTAAAATTATGAATTTTTAAATTTTGCTGCATTCCAAGTTCCATTATCTTGTTATTAGGTTACCCTGAACAAAGTACATTAACAATTTATTTAAATAACTGAAAGAGTTAAATCACATATAAGTTTATAGCATGCGCTGTCTGATGATTTTTTAATTTACACTATTATTTATTCCATCATTATCTTCATTCAGCTTCTCTTCATCATCAGTTTTGTTCTAATATGTCTTCAAACTAATCCTCTTTGTTCTCAATATTTATTATTATAATCTGAAGGGATAAAGTGTCAAAATAGTTCCCTGACTTTTTACATGGGTCTGTTTTAGTCTCAAAGTTTATAAAGTGCCAAATTAGTCCACAGATTCTTTTACTTGATGCTCTAATAGTCCTCAATGGGGATCATGTCAACCCTAATTTAAAGAGTCTAGGGACTAATTTGAACTTTTATAGACTCCGGGACTGCACTGCCCCCGTTTAAACACTATACTCATTTTGAAGGGTTTTTACTTTCATTTGATCTGACTTTCTTTTTAGTAAGCATTCTTATTTCTCCTAGGCTTGATGTATCACAACTTGCCTACTAGGTCTGGAGTATTTTTATGACATTGATATGGTTAATAAAAAAATTTATAGTTAATCATATGTTAATGACCTTCGATAAACATTTGTCCACCATTTTGATGATCGGAGCATCTAATATCAGTAACAACTAGCAATTTATCGACTAAAACATGTATGAAATGTAATATTAATCCAACAAGTGTCCACAAATTATTACTGCATTTTTGGTACTAGAATTCATCTCTCTAATCATGGCAATGATTCATTTGACATCTTATAATTTATGGGCAATTTTTGTTTATACGCATTGCGATTGAGGACTTAAGCAACCATCCGGGATTGTAGCCATTGGTTTACTTTTGCTATCATGATACTTGTGGCATTTTTATTCTTTGAGCTTGCTAGATCATTGGACCTACTGTTTCATGAGATTTTGGGGGTGTTACTTGTAATATTCCTATTTCATTGGAATTTTATCATAGTTGATCCACATGCAGACCTTTTTAAATTGTGTAATTTTGAAATTTTTGGTTTTTATCAAATGTAACATATTAGGATAGGAATGTTACAATAAAATTCCATGAGTTGTTGATACTAAATTATCTAATGCTCGGATGTAGTGTCAAGTGAACAAGGGTTTTCATATTATGGGCGATTACGGGAAAAATAGTAAGTTCATAATACTAATATTAATATAGGATTTTGGAATATAGATACTATCAATGGTAAATTAATGAAATTTATAGATATCATGGTTTATAGAAAGATAAATATCTTATATATCAAGAAATTAAATGGATTGTTAAAAAGAGTAAGAAGATTGATAGCTTAGATTTTAAACTTTGGTATTCAAGCAGGATTCACACCACAACTGGTGTAGGTGTAGTTAAAGATAAGTGTTTGAAATATAATGGTGTAAAAATTAATAGATTTGAAGATAAAATTATAACCCTAAAAATTGTTGTTGATATTATGATTTTTAATGTTATAAGTGATTGCGCTTTTCAAGTTGGTTTAGATATAAGTTCAAAAGAAAAATTTTGGAACGACCTAAAAGAATTAATAAAAATGATACCTCTAGAAGAAAAAAATTTTATTGGAGGAGATTTAATTGACATGTTGGTAGAGTGGTAGAAGATTTTAGAAATATTCATTGTGGCTATGATGCTGGAGTAATTAATGAAAAAGGTACCATTATATTAGATTTTGCTATTGTTAATATTTTACTTAAGAAAATAGATGTGCATATTTTTACTTATAAGAATGAATCTAATAAAACACATTGATTATTTTTTTATGAACAAAAGAGATTGTCGAGAATGTAAAGATTGTAAGGTCATTCCAAGTGAAAATTTTAATACACAACATCGATTATTAGTTCTGAATTTTAAGATGAGTTCGAAGATAAAAATTTTAATGAAACATTGTCAGAGAAATAGATCGGGGCACCGAAAAGACAGTTATTTTTATGAGTAGACTTCAAGGTTTTAAGATTTGGGGTGTTCATGAAGAAACTAATTTTATGTGGGATAAAATAACAAACATTATTAAACAAGTGACCAAAGTTGTATTCGGAGAATCGAAATGAAAAAAAATTATAAATAGAACTTGTTGGCAGTGGGATAATAATGTGCAAAAAAAAAGATAAAATATAAGAAGTTATGTTATAAAAGCTTGTTTAAATGTAAAAACATAGAAAATCGAGAAAAATATAGGGTGGCCCATAAGAAGTCTATGAAAACTGTTTGTGATGCTAAAAATTCTACTTTTAATGATCTTTATAATATATTAGATATTAATGAGAGTGAAATATATATATATATATAATAGTCAAACAAAGAGAAAAGACAAATAAAGATTTAATTCAAGTAAAGTGTATTAAAGATTAAAATCAAAAAGTGTTTTTCTTAGAGGAAGATTTTCAACATAGGTGGGTGAGATATTTTGTTAAAATTTACAATGAAATTTTTGAAAACCTGATCGACCATAGTAATCATAATATCGTTAATAATAATGAATTATTTTAATCGTCACATTAGTAAAAAAGAAAATAAAGAAGCTTTAAAGAAAACAAATGGTGTAAAATCAGTAGGGCATGTTGATATCTCAATAGAAGTGTGAAAATATTTAAGGGATTTGAAAATTTCTTGGCTCACTAAAATTTTTAATAGTATTTTAAAAACTATAAAGATGCACGAGGAGTGGAGGAAGATTATTTTGGTCCCATTCTTAAGAATAAAAGGGATGCACAAGAGTGTGCAAATTTTAGAGAAATTAAGTTAATGCGTCATGCATTAAAATTATCGGAGAGTGTAATTGAGCATAGGTTAAGACATGGTATAAAGATTTCTCATAATCAATTTGAATTTATGCCAGACAAATCTACTATGGAAGTTATATATTTATTTAGAGGTTTGATGGAGAAATACAAAAAGAGTAAGGAGGATCTACATATGATTTTTTTAATTTAGAAAGCTTACGATAAGGTTATAAGAGGAGTTCTTTGGATAGTTTTAGAAAAGAAATGTTTTGTTATGACTTATGTTAAAATTATTAAAAATATGTATACTAAAGATGTTACCTGTGTTCGAACAGGAGGATTGAGGAAGTATTTTTATATTTCAATTGGATTACATCAGGGATCGGCTTTAAGCCCATATCTTTTTGCTTTAGTTATGGATGTGCACTTATTGGACATTCATAAGAGAATGTACATTGGTGTATGCTTTTCACTGATGATATCATTCTTGTGGATAAGACTAAAGAAAGAGATCAATATAAACTTGAATTATAGAGTTCTACATTAGAGTCTAAAGGTTTTAGTTTGAGTTGATCTAAAATGGAATAAATGAAATATAATTTTAGTAGTAGATCTGTGACAAAGTTGTAATAGTGGATGATCAAATCATTAAAAGGAGTGAACATTTTAGATCTCGGGTCTATCATTCAAAGTGATGGTGATATAGATGGGGATGTTATGAGTAGAATTCAAGTTGGAAAGTTAAAGTCAAGGAAGGCATCGAGCCTAATGTGTGATAGAAAAGTACTGCTCAGACTTAAGAAAAATTTTATAAGACGATGGTACAACCTGCAATACTTGTTGGCACAGAAGGTTGGCCTATAAAAGAAATGCGTATAACTAAATTAAATGTTGCTGAGATGAGAATACTTAGGTGGATGAGTGTCTTGACTTTTATGGACAAAATACAAAACAATTATATCCGTGAAAGGGTTGGTGTAGGTAAACAATATTAAAGAGAGTTGTCTTAGATGTTTTGGTCACATTAAACATCGACCATCTGATAATCCGGTTAGGAGAGTGGATGTTTTAATTTGAACTTATGTTAAGAATGGTAGAGGTATACCTAAAAAGGCTTTGGTGTGTTGCATAAAAAATGATCGTAATTTATTATAGTTATATGAAAAAATGACACTCAATAGAACACAATGGAAAAAAAAGAATTCATGTAGCCGACCCCACTTAGTGGGATAAAGGCTTGTTGTTTTTGTTGATCGAAGGTAACAGGTTTTATGGCTAATTTTATTTTTTTTACTATAGGTATTGGATAAAATTGAAGTTAAACTCGATGTTTTTTTGGGATTCAGTTTGGGTTGATCTTTTGCAAACATAATTTACTAATCAAGGAATGGTAATCTTTAATTAGATGTTCTAATGTGTGTATCTTATAAATTTTAAATGACCAATTTTTATTTCTAATTTTCAATCTTGCATTTGCAAGTTGTTCAATTTTTTTAAGTGCAATGCAAGTGTGACTTCTTAATTTTGGGAGAAACTATCTCATTGAGACCTAGTTTTCTTACTTCGATAATTTCTTTTGTATAGTTTTTGATCTAATTTCTTCTACATAATTTGCTATCGATTTACTATTGCTCTTAATTTCTTTCAAGGTTGACGTAACTCGGAATTTATTAGTTGTTATGAAATTATTTTTCTTGTGGATAGTAAGCTATTTAAATTTCTTGTTCTGTCATTACATATTTACATTATCATTTGGTTTCTAATTCTCAAATTTACAATTTGCATTAAAAGAAAGCAAGTTATTGGTTTATTTACTGTTTGTGACTTTGAATCCTAGTTTTCTTGCATGATTTATCTATATTTCATCATTCTAGTTGTTGTAGAAAACCCTAACTCGAAGTCATCCAACATCAAATTGGTATTAGAACTTATAGTCTAGTCACTATATTAATTAGAAGTAATAATTAATTGAGTTAATAAAAGCTATTAAAAAATTTTATTCGAACAAATTAAGTATTTTTTTAAGTTCAAATCAAATACAACATAACTATTGTGAGGTTCAAAATTACATTCCTATTTTTGATGGGAGGTATGATCTTAAAATAATGGGTGAATGTTTTAATAGATTTTCTTGAAAAACGTAATATATATATATATATATATTTTGAAGTGTTTGATCTGTCAAATCAATACTTGTTGGGCAGATTCAATCATTTTGGTGAAACTTTGATGCTCGCTTTTAATTGTATGATAAGGAATATATTTTGAATGAATAATACTATCATTTTGTAATTTTAGCTATCAAATTGCATGAAAAATTGAAGGATTGTAAACAAGATTGATATGCTGTATTTTATGCAAGGTTTCATGGTTTTGTAGTCATCATTTTTTCTTTTATGTTTCTGTTATTTGTTTCACTTGAAGTCTTAATCTAGTAATTACGATAAACTAAACCACAATGGCATTTGCTTAAGCATGGATATGTACCTATTAACAATTAGTATGCACTAACATGCATCAAGAGAATATGATGAGATTCAATATTAGATATTGCATATTTAATTGTAGATTATATCCTATTAATTGTTTCTTACTTAAAACTCTATAAAAAATGCTCTAAATTCATTATAAAAAGGTAATCATATACACATGAATTAAATTTTGCTAACAATATTATTATATTGCTCAATGGGAAGAATTTTTATTTATTCATACCAACCAGTTGATATACTTGTAGGAAATTGTAGGCCTTAACCTATGAATCATTTGCTCTCCGTTTTAGAAATTGAATATCTTACCGTAATTACTAGGTTCTTCTTGGGATGGATTTTTCTGCACCAGTCAGCTGGGAATGTCGATCTGTCATGCACAATCTAATAAAAACGTTAAATTTCTTACTTAAAATAAGTATTATTTTTAACAATACAATTATAGCTAAAATAATCCTAAAATGGTATTTTTACCAGAAAATACTATTGGAGGATTTACATGCATACAACTCAATTCTTATGTATGACATATATAACACCTAAGATTTAATTTTTATATGTCACCTTACCTATAACATGAAAAGGTATAAGATTTGAATTTCAAAATTTAAAATAGTAGTATTTTTGATGTGATATGAAAGTTTGGGTGGTATAATTGTAAAGAGCAAAGTTTAGGTGTTAGATATATAAATACATAAGTAGCATTGGGTGGTATGTATGTAAATGCCCCAATACTTTTTCTCATTTAATCTTTAAAGACTAACTACTTTAAACCATCAGGTTTATCTTGCAAATTCCTAGCTTTACTCTTTCCCTTCCCTTCCTTCTTCTCTCTATGTTCTTTTCTATCAGAGAGCTACCTGCTTTTGGCTTCTCAAAATCAAGCCCTCCACCCAATGTTTTGCCTTTAGCTCTCGGTACGAGAAGGTGTGCGAGAAAAATCATATGATGGATGGTGCTTTAAGCTATATAGGAATGCATATAAATAATTAAATAAATAAATAATTTTTATAAGGATTATTTCTCTTAAATCATCCAAATTATCCACAAAACAACATACTGTTGCATGCCGGTTATATTGGCCAATGACCATTGCTATGGATCATTAGTTTATTTGTACTATAATTTATCTAATCTTTTGAAATTTAATTTTGTTAGCTAAAATAATTTATAATTTTTAATATATATATATATATATACATATATATATATATATATATTAGGCAAAGATAATATGGCGTCGATGGCGAGCTCGAGCTGCTTCGCTATGGCTTCGCCCAACGACGATCCCCTGGCTTGATCTTTCAGCTTTACCATCGTTCTCGAAGATGAAGCTCTCGCACTCGACGACAAATTCTGGGTTCGTCAATCTCTCATGCGATCGTCGACTCCTACGCCATTGCCACGCCTTGCTGCTTCTATGGACGTCGAGCTGCGAGCCGTGTCGAGCTGTGAGCCGCGCCGAGCTGCAACTGACTGTCTCGTCTTTGTCGTCTCGTCGCTTCTGCGTGGTCGTCGAGCTGCGAGTTGTGTCAGGTCGTCTCATCGTGGTTCCTCTCACTCTCGTTCGCTGAAACTATTCCGCGACCCGCCTCGTTGAGCTGCGACTGTTCTGCGGCTTAGACAATTGCAGTTTTTCGCCGGACCTTTCAGCTCGCTATTTTTGCCCCTGCCCGACTTTGGCAGGGCTTCTCTTGTTGTGATGGAGTTTTCTTCGTCTACGATTGAACCTGCCAAAGTCTCCTTTGCCTACGTGGTGGGTAACTCTCAGAGGGAGACGACGGTTGTCTTCCCTTAAAGTTATAAGGAGCAGCGGGAAGGTGATTGCCCTTTTATCAAGATTGCAAGCAGGAAAAGTGGGAAAGCAACACTTTTTTTCCCTGAGCTAGAAATTTCATCCCTTACTGATAAATTCAAGTTTGCTTTTATTGGAAAATTTCAGTGAGGATACCCACCTATGTATGTTATCAGGAAAAGTTTTGATGATATTAAATTAGCAGGAAAGTGGAACGTAGGGCTCATAGATGAGGGACACATATTAATTCAACTAACCGTGCCTGAAGACTACACTGAGATTTTTTCCAAAAATTATCTCAACATTGCTGGTAAACCAATGAAGCTACTCAAACCCAAACGCGAATCCTTACTGTACCGGTATGGTTTAGTCTACCTAATCTCAAGCTGCACTTTTTTCATCATAAGGTTTTTTACTCTATTGGTGCCATACTTGGGGACCCTTTGAAGCTAGATCTACCCACTTTTAACTTAATCAGACCTTCTGTGGCCAGAATACTTGTTGAAAAAGATATTACTTGATGTTACTGAAGTCTGGTTGGGCAGAACTCACAGTGGATATTGACAACAAATTATTATGGAGTATAGACCTCCTTATTGTTCTCATTGTATGATGTTTGGGCACAACCTTGATAAATGCTATAAGCTTCACCCTAATTTGAAATCTAAAGATCAAGTGAATAAGAATGGATCTGACCCCATTGCTTTGGATATATCTGTTCCATCTGAAGAGAAAACTTCCACAAAATATGTTATGATGTTTGATTTAATCGCCCATGTGGATCCTTCCTCTGAAAATACTATTTCTGCGATCGATGAGAAGCTAGATGGCCCTGCTGAGCAACCTACACTTTCAACTCCTCAGTTGCAGGAAGCATTAGGTGAAGATGAGACATTTCATGCTTCACACACACTTGAACCTACAATCGTTGCAACAGTTGACAATCCTTCTTATGGTGCTCATCAGCTTTTATCTGCCCGGCGTTCTGTTTACCAACACGATGATCAGATGAGCAAGTCCTTTGAGGAGGAATGACAGGTCTATTCAAAGAGGAAGAAGAAGATTGGAGGCAAACTTCAGCTTGAGAACCTAATGGATGATACTTTGGTTACTTCGAGAAATGACTCGGCACTCAACAATTTGTTATCTGGATCTCACCCTAGAACTAGAGGCAGAAGCAGGGCTAAATTGGCTCGTCCCTAGCTACTTCTTTTCTGCGTTTTTGGTATTTTTCCTTTTTTTTGGTTTCCGTGTTTCATTTCTCTTTTGGGGTGTTTGTGTGTGTTGTATCGTATGGGTAGGGTGCCTCTATTGGGCCATCTCATACAACATTTATGTATCTTTCTTATTTTAATAGATTTAGCCTATATATATATATATATATATATATATATATATATATATATATATATATACATACACCTATGTGTCCAAATGATTGAAATGACACATAGAACTTTATAAAAATAGTTTTGATGACTTTTAGGATGTGTGAAATATAAGTTATCATTTAGAAGCAAATTGTAGTGTTGTCTTTTTGTCAATTTTAGATATTTTGTGTTATCTATTTTTTTCTATTTTTTACATTTTTTTTGAATAGCTTAATTAGGCCTTTTAATTTTACTCCGTAGTTCTACACTATTTTTCTTAACTGATCTCCTTGAACCATGCTATTACTATTTGATGTACATGTCCTGATCACTTAAGGCTATTTTTACTCACCTTATCTTCAATGGATATCACATAAATATTTTTATTACCACAAACATTATTACTTTTCATGTCTAGTTTTGCTACATTTATGTGACATTCTTCTTGCTACTTCACCCGACTTACATATCAATGAAATTTTAAAACTTAACAATTAGATCCATGTTATACTATGAACTTAATTAGGTTTTATAAAATTTAATTTTGAGCCTTCATGATAATATCTTATCAATAAAAGCTCTTGAATTCTTTAATGTTGCAATTTGCTTCGATTAGTGGTTTTGTCACTCTCCTTCACTACATTATCCCAATGCATGCACACCTGGGGTGATGCGGGAGCTATTGGGAGACACCCCCTCTCGTTATGACTTAAAGCTGGAGTACCGCGGGCGCCGATTCATGCGAACAACACAGAGCTAAACCAGGCGGCCCATTTCCAATTTTTAGCGAGTTTCGTCCTTTCCTTTCATTCTTTTGTAGTTCATTCATATATATGCTATGTAATAGGGTTTAGAGTGGAGATTTTCATGTGTTCTGTTAAGGATAACCTTCGATGTCTATTCTTCTTCCTTCGAAGGCTGTATCCAAGAGATTGGGTGGTGCTCCGGCTGTATCTCTCTCCCGATGTGATTTTTATCTTACCTATGCCCTTCCACATCTTCCCCCACAATGCTCCCGACTATCCTTTATTGCTGCCGCTCCGAACAACAATCATTTTTTATTTCTTTACCGCAATCTTCCCATTCCAACCGTTGCTCGCTGTTACTGCCCCAGACAGCCGCCCTTTGTTGTCCTGCAGTACCCCGCTTCGCCCATTTGCTGCCGTCATCTGGAAAACAGCAAGCTGTTTTCTTGCTATCACTTTGTCGTTACATCCCATCCCACCTCGCTTGCTGTTTTCTTGCTATCACTTTGTCGTTACATCCCATCCCACCTCGCTTTGCTGCTCTGCTTACCACCCTGCTTCGATGCCCTTGGTGTCCAAGCCCGTCGCTTTGCTGCCAACGCAAGCCAAACCCCTTCTTTTGCCGTCTCAACCACCTATAAGCCTTTTCAGCCACCTACCTTCGTTTCCCAACCACCTTGTCGACATCCACCACCTTGGATCGAGCTTATGTGTGTTTGTGTCATGTTTATTGCAATTTCTCTTTTCAGTGTGTTTGATTGTAACCGTCTATTTGCTTTCAATAATAATATTTACTTTTTCTTTTATGGTTTGGGTTAATTTTGGTATCTATTTTTATCCTCGGGTTTCTAGCATCCGCCATACCAAAACTTATTTCCACCTAAAATTTCTCTTTCTCACCCTACATCACCCATACACATCTCCTTCCACTTACCCACACCCAAAGCATAAACCATGATGCCAAGGAGATAATCATCGGAAGCCTAATCACGTGAAAAGGACATGATGTCGTTTATGAGAAATTCACAAAGAGGTGTCCAAAAGATTTATAGGGAGGATATGCGGTGGGAAATCCGTCATGTACAACAAAGGCTTGCCAACCTTAGAGAGGAAGCAATCCAGATTGGTCACCTGTAGCCACAACTGTTACTTGCTAGATCAAAGGAATTGTGTGATCTCTTCCATCGTATGGATTCCAAGGATGTACCTCTATCTTGAAGATATTAATTGAAATTTTGAGAAGTTAGAATTTTGAAGTAAAGATAGATTTGTCATATTTCAATGGTAACCTGGATTCTGACGACTTCATCGAGTGACTTTGGGCCTTGTATTCTGTCTTTGAGTGTCAGGATATCCCACCATACAGAATAGTGAAACAAGCTGCTGGTAAACTAAAAAAGAGTGCATTATTTCGGTGGCAAAATCTAAAGTAACTGAATCAGCATGAGGGCAAAACTGCTATCACTACCTAGTCTAAAGATGAAATGAGAGATGCGACACCATTACCAACTAATTCACGATAGACTATATGTACAGATTTCAACTTCAAAAATTAACAGGCTACATCACCAGAGGACTACCACATCTGACAGACATGTTTCAACCCAAGGATCTTATAGCTGACGTACATCCACGGGAACACTCAAGCCAACCCCACCTAAGGAGATTGATTCAGAGTAGAGAACTTGTGGAGTGAACTAGTATTCCTAACTCTCTCTTAGCCAGAAAGTGTTCGAAGTGTCACAAATTTGGACATGTTGAAGCATATTGCACAAACTAAGGGAATAATATAATTCACTGGGCAGGGAGCTATTGAAGAAAGGGGCAATGATACAATAGACGCTGAATTAGGTGATGATACAAAGGAGGACCATATCCCAATTGATGAGGGAGAAAAGCTTCAAGTTGAGGCTATGATGGAGACTCCGTTATAATTTACATTTGTGTCCAAGATGGTCCTAAGTCCCAGTAACCGACATCACACACCCGACAACCCCAGATAAGAGAAATTCACACTTTTCAAATAGTTTGACTCCTTCCTGAGTGGCCCCTGCTGAGGGAGGTCCAACTTGTCAGAGATAATGCTCTGTTGTGCCACTTTCGGAAGGTTATATGGAGTCAGTTGAGTGTTAAAACTTTTTTATCAGTGTACCTCCCAACAGATGATCAGCAGGATGATTAAACCACAAGTTTGGAAGCTGTCGTAGGAGCTTGGTGGGAATGAAAAATTTTCAATGTGATCTAAGTCCTTCCAAAGGAAAAAAGACCTCTTCTGAGTGGTTGCTACTAAGAGTTATTCATCCTGCTATAGAGTTCGTTCCCAAGTTGAATCCTCCTTACTTGTTTGTTTACAAGATACATCTAGTAGAGTATGAGTGGAAGAGGCAAGTTACGAAACTAGTGGCTCGAGAATTACTTTGAGAGAATCTACACTTAAATGCAGCTACAACTCAAGTTGTGCCAAAAGAAAATAAATATTTATTTTATCAAGATGTGCTTTGGAATGATAAAGCCGACAGGTGACTTAGCGGTAAGTTACATAGCTCCACCACTTTCAACATGACCAACTTGACTACTATGAGGAGATAGAATCTTCAATAGAAAAGGTCAAATTTCCCCAACCTTGGGTGACTGACATAAGAGTCATCAGGACCCCCCTCCCGCAACTTTAGCTACAATACCAAGGGCGCCAGTTCCCGCGAAAGATGCAGAGCTAAATCAAGCGGCTCGTTTTTGATTCATTTCCAATTTCTAGGGGTTTGGGTGGTGCTCCAATTGTATTTCTTTCCCGAGGTGGTTATTATCTTCCCTATCATTTTTCTAATCTTCACTCAGATTCTAAGGACTTCGAGCAACACTCTTTTGCTATTATGCACTGCAGTCTTCCCATTCCAACCCTTCTTGTTCGTTGTCACTGCATCAGGCAACCACCCTTTATTATCCTGTAGTCTCCTTCTTTGGCCATTCGCTGCAGTCATCCAGAAAACATTGAACCTGCTGTTTTCTTGCTATTCTGGCCTGTCCCACCCCTCCTCGCTGCTTAGTTTGCCACTCCACTTGCTGCCCTCATTGTCCAAGCCCTTCACTTTGCTGCTAACACAATTCTTGTCCCTCCTTTTGCTATCCCTACCACCTACGAGCTTTTTCAACTACCTACCTCCGCTCCTCAACCACCTAGCCGACCTCCACCACCCATGGATCAAGCCCTAGTGTAAGTATGATTCGCGTTTGTTGTAATTTCTCCTTCAAATGTGTTTGATTGTAACCACATATTTGCTTTTCCTATTGTTATTTTGGTTAACTATAATATCATTTGGTTTCAGAGCTAGCTTGTCTCTAGTTTTATTCTAAAGTTTTGAGCATCCATTGAACCCAAATCTATCTCCATCTATAATTTCTCTCTCTCCCTACATCACCCTTCCAGACCTCCTTCCACTTACCCACACCCAAAACTTAGCCATGCCACTAATGAGATAATCGCATGAAGCTTGATCGAGGGGAAATGACACGATGTCGTTTATGTTTACAAAGAAGTGTCCGGGGAATTTCTAGGGAGGATTGTAGTGGGAAATTTTCCAACTATAACAGAGGCTTCCCACCTTAGAGAGGAGGCAGTCTGGATGGGTCATCCATAGCCACAATGATGACTTATTAGATTGAAGGAATTGAGTGAATTATCTCCACCATACAGATTCTAAGGACTTACGTCTACCTTGAAGATATAATTTGAAATATTTGAGAAATCAGAATTTTGATGTAATTTTTGATTTGTCATATTTTGATGGCCACATGGATCCAAATGTGTTCATCGGGTCACTTTGAGCCTTGGAATGTGCCTTTGAGTGTCAGGATGTCCCACCAAATTGAATGGTGAAATCAACCACTAGCAAACTAAAGAAGAGTGCATTATTTTTGTGGTAAAATCTGAAATATCTATGTCAATATGAGAAAAAAGACAAGATCACTTCCTGGTTCAAGTTGAAATGAGAGATGCAACGCCATTACATACGAATTCACTACAGATCGGATGTTGAGACTCTAACTTCAAAAATGGAGAGACCGCATCATTAGACGACCATCACATCTCATAGACAAAGTTCAACTCTAGAATCTATTTGCCAGAGTAAGCCCAAATGAGCACTCAAGCTGACTGATTTAAAGTAGAGTATAGGTGGAGCGAACCGGTTTTTCTAAACCTGTCATTGCTAGAAAGTGTTTTAAGTACTATCTATGGGTTTAGGCATATTGAAACAGATTACAACCAAGGGAATAACATAATTCACTGAGCAGGGACTTGTTGAAGAAGGGCAGTACACAGTAGACATTGAAGAAGTTGATGATACAAAGGGGGGCCATTTCCCAATTGATAAGGGAGAAAAGCTTCAAGTTGAGGCCATGAAGGAAACTCAAATAGAATTTACATTGGTAGTCCAAGACGGTCATAAGGCCTAGGAACCGATATTAGACACTTAACAACCCTAGATAAGAGAAATTCACACATTTCAAATGGATAGACTCTTTTTTGAGTTGCACTTGCTGAGGGAGGTCCAACATGCGATGCTCTTTTTTGCCACTTCTAGAAGACTATCGATTTTGTGTTAAAATTTATTCAACTATGTACCTCCTGACAGATGATCAGGAACGATGCATGAAGTACAAATTTGGAAGCTTTCGTAGGAGTTTGGTGCGGAAGAAAATTCTTCAATGGGATTCAAGCGCCGCTAGAGAAAAAGAGGCCTTTCCTGAGTGGTTGCTAGTGAGAGTTGCTCACCTTACCATAGAGTTCGTCCTAAAGTTGAATCCTCCTTACATATTTGTTTATCAGATATATCCAGTTGAGTACAAGGAGTGGGAGAAACAAATTACAGAACTAGTGGCTTGAGAATTACTTTGGGAGAATCTGCAATTATATGCAGCTATAGCTTAGGATGTGCCAAAAGCAGATGAATATTCATTCTATCAGGATGTGCTTTTGAATAATAATGCCGACAAGAGTGGCTCATCGGAAGTTACATAGCTCAACCACTTTCATTATGACCGACCTGAGTACTATGAGGATTCAGAAGCATCGATAGATGAGGTCAAAGCTCCCCAACCTCGAGAGACAGACAAGAGAACTATTGGAACCCCCCATTCTATGAGTTATGTTGAAGTATTGCTGGC
>NEWO01000091.1:157525-174454 GCA_003013225.1 Phalaenopsis aphrodite
TCTATGAGTTATGTTGAAGTATTGCTGGCGCCGTTTCACGTGAATGACACAGAGTTGAACTGAGCGGTTTGTTTTGGATTCATTTCCAATTTTTAACGAGTTTCCTCATTTCCTTTCATTCTTTTCTAGTCCTTTCCTATATATGTGTTGTATTAAGGTTTAGAGGAGAGTTTTACAAGTTTTTTGTTTAGGACAACCGCCAATGTTAGTTTCTCCCTTCAACTACTATATTCAAGGGATTGGATGGTGCTCCAACTATATTTCTCTCCCGAGATGGTGGTTATTTTTCTTATCCCCTTCCACATCTCTGCCCATGACGCTCTCGACCATGCTCTATCGCTGCAGCACAAACACTTATTTGCCATTTTTCACCGCAGTCTTCCTATTCCAGCTCTTCTTACTCGCTGTCACCGCCCGGGACAGCCGCCCTTTGCTGTCTTGTAGTCCCCCGCTTCACCGCTTTGCTGCCGTTATCTAAAAAAGCAACATACCTGGTGTTTTCTTGCTGTCCCCTGGCCATTCTAGCCTGACCCACCACGCCTCGCTGCTCCGCTTGCCACCCACTTGCTGCCCTCTCTATCCCAGCCCTCCGATTCACTGCCAACACATTTCCAGCCTCTTTTTTTGCTGTCCCAACTACATACAAGCCTTTTTAGTCACTCATGGATCAAGCTATAGTGTGAGTTTGTGTAAAGACGGACCTAAAAGTGACCAAAGGTTCTTGAATATTATTTAATATATAATTGTAAAATATTTGAAGCTATGAGATTAAATCTTTAGTTAAGAGTAATTGAGACTATCAGATTAAATCTTACTTTAGTTAAGAGTAATTGAGACTATCAGATTAAATCTTACTTAAGAGTACATTACTCTATGCGCTAATTTCCATAGTGAGTCTTCTTACTTTGTCTAGTTATCTTGTGGCTTCTTCATATACCTTATTCATCTGCTTTTTGTCTTTTTTTCTGTTAGAGTAATTTCTACCTTAGTTTTTTGTTCTTGTAGTCAAGTTAAATTTTTTTAGTGATCTTGTTGCTATTATGGCTTTAGTATGAAATTGGTTATTCTTAGATACAAATGGTTCCATGTATATTAAGAAGATCAAACTTTTCTATCAACTGCAAATTCTGCATTGGTTCCATTGATGTTAAGGACATCAACCGTTCCTCTCAACTGCAAATTCTTCATCTCATTAAGTATTTTGGGTATAGCTTTTCATTTTACCTTTTCTGAAAGACTTGCTCGTTTATGATTAGTTGCTCAGAAAATTCACTAAAATTGAACTACTTTTTCCCTCCATTGATTGCTCAAAATCCTTCTTTTTTGCTTCAAAATTTTCGTAAAAACTGAAGGTAACTAAACATCCTTTGTTATGAAAGTGGCTTTTGTATTCAGAGGATTGCCCTACTATTATTTTCTAAGCAAACCTTATTTGAAAACTATTTCTTCTTGCCATTAAACAAAAAACTTGCATAGTAATTACTCACTTTCAATGAAAGTTCAACACTCTGATGGAGACTTTTCTCCTAGTGCACGAGACACAAAAATGTATCGTTAGTTGATTAACTATGGTATTCTTGATAAGACGGACTTCATTTAATATGTCATTAATGCAGGTTACATTGGTTCTGTTTCTTTTCTAAAGACAGTGTTGGGAGTTGTGGAAAAACTTCGTTTGATAAATCCTGAACTTCTATATGGTAAGTGGTTTTTATATTCATCAACATTTATTCCTTGAAAAATAATCATATCCGCTTCATGATTTCTTGAATTCTTCTGATTCCAACGTTTATGAAAGGCTGGAAAGTACATATGGTGTAAAATATGTCGCTGTCACCTTTTGCTTACACACATGCTTTGTGAATATTAGTCACCATAGTGGACACCAGTAAGTGTGAGATTCTGTCCAGCTGATGGTGTTAAGTTAATAAAGCTGCTGCTAGTATTCAAATTTTCTTTTAGAATAATTATGCTTTAATATGAAATGGTTCTGATTCAGATCTAGGTTTTATGTTTATTGTACTTGTGTGCTTTTCATTTGAATGGTCATAGATGCAAATATTTATTAGAATATAGAATCAGTATCATATCCCTCTTGTTACGAACGGAATCATGTATGAATTGAATATTTGTGCAAATAATGCACCAAACAAATGCAAATGCATAACGAATTGAAAAAAATGCTTTTTTACTATTCAAGCAATATGAAACAATCTGTACTTTGATGAGAAGATTTTTATCATGGGGGTGGGCTGCACTGCTTATTATGAAGTTTGTCGAATTGCTTTGCAGCTACGTGAGATTCCGTTTCTGCAAGGGAGAAACATTCCTATTTCACAATTATCCCCCTGATGTTGTTTGGTGATGCTATTGGTCACCTAGTATTGCTGAATTAATTATTAGGCTAATGGATTCCCTGAAATCATAATAGTATTTTAAATGGATCTTATTTAGGGCAATATATCGGCTGGCTCTTCTATAGCTATTTATAGGGATATGGATGTAGATGTTAATAGTTGTAGCTGTCATCATTGTTATATCACGATTAGCTTTAGCCCAAATATTTGAGTTTGGCTTTATAAATTGATCGATTTGGTCTTTACAAAAGTTGATACAGGAAATGGACTGCAGATATATGGACTCGTATCAATTTGGCCTGCCTGAAAGAAACTAGGGCTTCTGTATAGCAACTCAAATTAATTAATACAAAGGGAATTCTACCATGATATGCTACATGGAAGATCAATAGAGAAGCTCGATCAAATTCCATCAACGAGAAAATTAGACCCTGTGAGGCTATAAAATCTGATTCTAGAAGCTAGCAATGGTTCTTGAGATCTCTACTTGTATTAATGTACACCTCAGAGTGGCTCTAAATGCTAAGTTAATGCAATGCTTGATAAATTATATCGACATTGAAGGCAGTTTTATCGTGGATAACAAAAGTAAAGTTTGCAAAGAGCTGCGGAAGGATCTAGTGGAAGGTTTTTGAAAGAAAATAATAGTTTTTCTCCTCTAATATTGACCCATGCATCACTATTTGTTTGCAAGATGTACAGGGAACTGCTTGAATTTGACCTACGTTTATTTCTAGAATGGATGAAGAAGCTGAAAAAAGAGTGGTGGTAATGATGGTAATTGACGAAATTTCTAAGTTCCGTTAAATATGCAAACTAGCTCATCTTTGATGAAAAAACATTGGAAATAAGCATTGAGAGTTGAGATGGTACAATGAGCGTAGTGAATGGTGAACTGCGCCGTGCCTGTTAGAGAATGATGTTCAGAAAGCACTCTTCACCATATGTACTAAATATATAATATACAACTGAAGCAAGATGCTGTAACTGTTGCTTTAGTTTCCAAAGGAATGTCATCACAGTGAGGAACCTAACTTTAGGATGTCACCATTGATCATTTGAATCCTTTGGGATGGATTAATGTGTCCTTGAAATCAGACACAAGTGGAGGTGAATTGGGGGAAGAAATTTTTTTGTAGAAATGCCTAACAAATTGATAAATTGAATTAGTTCCATCACACAGATAGTGTGAAGTCCTACAAAAATTATGTGAGTGAGATTGCAAAATATGAGATTAAAAATGCAAACCATTAGTAGAGATGCATACATGTATAATGGTTGAGTTGCTTATTGGCCTTCATATGTGCTTAGTATTGCAATTCGATCAAGCACAATGAAAATGGTGGACAACAAATAAAAACTTGTATAAATGGGGTTTTGGATCCCCCCGACCATGATCAAAATAATCTAATTGTCACATGATTCATAGAATGAACTCTATTGATGTATCTAGATAAATGAAAATGGCAAAAAAACGACCTCTTTCATTGCCAAATAGCTACTCAACGGACACGATGGACTACATATATGATGTTGTGCCCCCGCATTATGTTTCATGAAATGGAGTGTCATTATGCGTGTGTTTGGAATGTTGAAACTCTTTAGGTCAGACACTCATATTGCCTATCCATCACACGAAAGCAAAATGCAAAATTTCATCGTCCATGCTAAGCAGTGAAATAAAATCCGAGGCATGCAGATTGCTAGAACGTGCTATAACATATATATATATATATATATATATATATATATATATATATATATATATATATATATATATGTACACACACACATATATATAATAAAATTTAAATTAATTCAAATTAGATAAAAAATTTAACTGAAATAAAAAAAGTTTATATATTGATTATAACCCTTTTCACAATATATACAAGTTAATACAATTTTAATATTAAACTAATAATATTTTTTGTTAACAAAATTAATATAAAAAAATCCTGTCCCATTTTTGAGATCCTGTGAGAAAATTTATAAGTCAGGATTTGTGCAATATTAAATTATTTGAAAAATGCCAAATAATTTTGTGGGGAAACCTTGCTTAGGAAAGTGGTGCATACGTCATGAAATATCTTTTCTATAATTCTTTTTAAAAGTTGTTAATTGCACTAATGGTTGAACTTGGTTTTTTAGAGATGAGTTTGATACTGTTAAAATATTTGGTAAGTGGCATGCATCGTTGTAATTTTCTATAGCTCTCTATTTTTTTAGTATTCTGATTAGATTATGCCATTTATTGCACTGTCAGACTGAGACGGACATACATGGCTGTTATTGTTTCAAAACCAAACATTAAATAGCAGTCTTATGTCACTTTATAGCTGTCTACTTTAACGTCTCTATTGTGCAGTCGGACTAGAGGGGACATGCCTGATTATCTTTCACGTAATCTTTTTTTTTTTGTCAGTTCATTGTTGACTTTCACAACCAAGCATGTATTAGCAGCCTTGTTCCATTTAATAGCTATCTAGTTGATCCCATTTATTGCGTATTTGGATTGAATAGGAGAAGCATGGTTTTTTTTTTTTTTTTGTCTGATTATTGTTGAATTTCTTAACCAAGCATATTATAGCAGTCTTGTATTAGTGTATTTTTAGCAATTTGCTTTATGTCATATAGCAATTACTTTTGATTCAATCGTACATTGAATTTCACCAATGTTTATATAATCCAATTGGTGAGTTCATTTTTATTAATTCTGGTTTGGTTGTCTTCAACATTAGCTCTCCTTAGGTTTCATAACTTTCCATTGTAGAAGTTGTCTTCCACTTCTCTTTTCTCCATATGGATGGCCACCAGTGCATGCTCATTAGCACCTTCCTTGACGGGGCACTAATTCTTAAATCCACGACTTTCACATTCATTATGGTTGAAAATTACGTTATTCAAGGAGCTGTTAAGATAGTCGATTAATGGAAGATAAAATTTTTCCTAAAATGGAAGGCCAAGCACATAATTCATGAGTGCAAGCTCGTATACTTTCTGAGAAAGACATTGCTGTTATTGAGGAATTGAACTTTTAGAATAAAATTAGCTACGACTGGATTGAGAAAAGGTTGTCAATGGATCGACAATGTAGAGTTGAAAGCCCACTATGAAGATGTGTATTGGTTAGAGTTAAGATATTTTGTTACTTAAGGAAACCACAATGCTTGCTTAGGACCCTACTGAATTAGCTAATGAGATCACAAAATGTCATACACATCTCTAAACAGTGGAGTTTGATGAGTTATTATTGCGGCTATTTTGGAGGTTCTGTTTATAAATAAGGACCCAAACAATAATATCATTATTGGAGCTGATGTTTATTGCTGAGATTTGTATCTAGTTTATGGTTCTATTGGTAAATAGGAATTATTAAAGAAGTCTAGAGATTTATTTATAAGAGTTTTTGTAAGCCCAAATCGTTCA
The DNA here is from genome assembly GCA_003013225.1 of Phalaenopsis aphrodite. Classification (NCBI taxonomy): domain Eukaryota; kingdom Viridiplantae; phylum Streptophyta; class Magnoliopsida; order Asparagales; family Orchidaceae; genus Phalaenopsis; species Phalaenopsis aphrodite. The sequence continues at coordinate 163,312 of NEWO01000091.1, forward strand.
TGAATAGTATAACTTTTCAGACAAATTATTTCTTTTTGTTATTAGAGTTAAACCCTAACCCTAATCGTCGCTACAATACCGCCGCTCCTCTCTTCTCGAATGTCGATCTCTCACTCGTCCGGAGATGATGAAGAGGAATCAGAAAGCAACATATGATGGGGTTGAGGATGTATCCACCTCGTCGTCATCAGAGAGTATCATTGCTACTTATGCTCACTCTGACAATGGTACTCGTGTTACCCATGCTCTTGCCACTATTTCCACCATAAGAAAACCATAATGGATAATAGATTCTGGTGTATCTCGATATATGACAGGTACTGCTAGAAATTTGATTTCTTATACTCATTTAGCAGTTCCAGAGAACATCCAAACTACTAATGGTACAACACTTATAGTTGGTAAGAGTATATTGAGGTGTACCAATTTTATGACTTTGTCTAATGTTTTGAATGCTCCTTACTTTTCAGTGAATTTTTTATTCATTAGTGTCATTATTCCTCAACTAAAATGTATTGTTTTATTTGATATTTCTAAGGTAATATTTCAAGTGAAAGGGACGGGTCAGACACTTAGGACTGAAACGTGTCATATTGGGCTTTTGTACTTGGATAGAGAGGATGGACTCAACCTTGACATCCATGATAAAGAGTGTTGGAGCAGGGGATCTGTGAAGGACATCCATGATAGAGAGTGTTGGAGCATGGGATCTGTGAAGGGTGTGCATTTTGCATTAAAAGAAAAATCAAAATTAGAAAAGTACAAAAGGAACCTTAGGACCTTCCTATGTGAGCTCTATCTTCTTCTATGAGAGGGAAGAGGGCATGAGAAGTATCATTTTCCCAAATAACAAAACTATCACTCAAGGCTTGCTGAGCACAAAAATGAGCAACCTTGTTAGAAGAACGAGAAACAAAATGAAGTAAAACCTGCTAAATTTCAATAAAAAACCTAAAACCGTACTTAACTGAGGCTGTCAGCTCCAATGATGTTGGTTCGAGCTTTGTTGAAGGAAGTTTATGACATTGCCACAGTCACCTTCAATGATAATACCATGAAATTCAAACATTCTAGGCTCAACCTAGTTGGTGATAAAAAGAGCAGCTTCAAGTTCCACATGCAACAAATCCCAACGCTCCCATTTCCGACCCGCAACAAGGCATTTGCATGTTTTGTGCCTAAAAACCATGCTAAGCGCAACCACATGCGAGCAAAGAAGCACACCATCAAAGTTTATCTTTAGCGGGCAGCATGAAAAAAGATAAGAAACCGACCCATGTCACCGTGAGATGTTCTATTGCTTCTGTATTGGGTAAAGATGGGGAAAAAAGAGAACCCCCAAGACTAATGTAGCAATAGCATCAGGGTTCCAAATGGTTTTCCATGTTTCTTGGTGTTTCGAGCACACCAACAATGATAATCTGTGTTGTAGTAGATGTGGGCAAGGGCAAATTACACAGAATGCTTTGGGATAGCATTTGACAGGTTTCGGTCCAATCAACAGAGAGTGAAATGTGCACTACCCATTTTTGAAGACAATCAATAGTAGAAACGAGCAAAAGGCACCTAGTGTACGCATGAGATCTATCTTCTAGTTGTGAACATCCCTAGCGACAAGCTCGTTCCTCACTGATGCCATGGCATTGAAGCCATTTTTGGGTAGGAAGAGCTTTTTTAACGAAGCACTACCAAAAGTGGTTCTTTCGAAAATGCAACTTCAGTTGTTTGAGCCAGTTAAAGTGTTCTTCTTGTTCCTCAAGAAATATAAGAAAACGGCTTGTGTGAGAGAGATATTCATTGCTCCTGTATTGGGTAAAGATGGGGAAAAGAGAGAGCCTACAAGACTGTAGCAGCAATAACATTCGGAGTTCGAAACAGTTTGCCATGTTTCTTGGCGTTTCGAGCACGGGAACAATTATAAACTGTGTTGCAGTGGATGTGGGCAAGAGCAAATTACGCGTAATGGTTTGGGATGCTATTTGACAGGTTTTGGTCTTAGCAGCAGAAAGTGGATTGTGCACTACCCATTTCTGAAGACAATCAACAGTAGAAATGAGCAAAGGGCAGCTAGTGCACACATGAGATCTATCTTCTTGTTGTGAACAACCCCAAAGGCAAGCCCGTTCCTCGGGGATGCCATGTCGTTGAAGCCAACTTTTGGTAGAAAGAGCATTTCTAATCAAGCGTCACCAAAGAGGTTCTCTTGGGGATGCAACTTCAGTTATTTGAGCCAGTTAAAGCATTCTTCCTGTTCATCAAACTGCGCTAGGTAAGCAGAGAGGTGATGGTGTGACCAGAGTTCCATGCATTCAACTCAACTTGGTCACCTGAGTTGGTGTCCCACTGGATCTGCAGGATCTTGTGCTGGAGATCAATACAGAAACATGGATGAAGCAGTTCCCTATGCCAATCATTGCCATGGCGTAAATCGGCAATCATGCAGTTTTTAAGCCATATATTGTTGATAAATGTAGGCCAACAAGAGAAAGGCATATCAAGCACCCAAGTCTGGTCCATAACAGATATGGAATTGCCATCTCCAACTCTCCAACGCGTGACTGGCTGCACGTTTTCAGCCCCATCATTAAGAATTTTCCATGAAAAAGAGTCCCCACGCAAGGTGGTTCGCTGATCCAGAAGCCTACCATGTTTTTCTTCAATACAATCTCTTAAGGTCAATTGGTTACTGTGTAGGAAAACCTAAGGAAGGCGCGCATGAAGAGGGGATTCCACCTCTCATCATTGTGAATCAAGGGTGGTTTACCCAATTCCATCTAGTTCACATAATGCAGCCAACGTTGGTTTGGGTCTTTATTCCAAAGAAAATCCTTGCATTTTCTTTTAATTTCAAAAAAAAGCTTTTTTAGGGGCTTGAACGTGCGTGAGGAGGTAGTTACAAGTAGGAAGGAGTGCGAATGTGGGTTGTTCTTCTGTCAAGGGATAAAAGTTATTCGCCTTTTGATAGATTTTTCCAAAGTCACAATATTGGAGTTTATGGATTGCGAGAAGGATGCCCAGGTAATTGAACTCCTCAACTTTCCGGAACTTGAGGCTTCTCGCAGGTCGATTCTTTTCCCCCCTTAAGTGGTGCGGCTAAAGAGGACCAAAAATTTAAGGTGGTTGATCCATTGCCTCGTTCATCCACAGTAGAGCTGTAATAGTTTTAGCAATTCTTCAGCAGCAGTGGATTGTCTTGCGCAAATAAAAGAATATTGTCAGGATATAAAAGGTGGGAAAGGCTCTTCCCAATGTTGTTGTTTGAGGGAGAGAGGTAGCAGTTCCGAGCAAAGGATAAAGAGGTGAGGTGACAAAGGACATACTTGCCTAAACCCACATTTAGCTTGTATCCATTCAAATCTTTAGTAGGCAGAAAATTGTTTGCTTGACGCACTGGAGCACCTTGTTGAAAAATTTTGTAGGGAAGTTTATTTGATCTTGAATCTCACAAAGAATCTCCCAACTCATCTTGTCATAAGCCCCAGAGTAGGGGGATCTGTGAGGGGTGTGGAGGATGTAGTGCTGCTACATTCTAGGTGCATAAGACACTCTTGTTATAGTTTTTATGGAGTTGATTGTTTCCGTCTTTGTATGAAAAGACAAATAAACAAAAACTTGTTTGTGATGCTTGTGAGCTTGCCAACTTACTAGGATCTCTTATAACAATTCAGGTAATAAGAGTTTATATTTTTTATTTGATACATTCTGATGTTTGGAGATTTTGTTCTACTAGTTTGCTGAATGATTATCAATACTTTGTGATTTTTACTGATTGTTTTTCTTATGTTACTTGATTGTATTGGATGAAAAATAACGGTGATGTGTTTGCATGCTTTAAATATTTTCATAGGACAATCCAGACTTAATATGGTGCAGTAGTGAATGTATTGAGGTTTGATAATGAGACGAAGTATACCAACAAGACATTTGGAGAACACTTATTAGCCTAAGGGATACAACATCAAATCATATGTCCATACACACCGGCTAAAAAAGTAGCGGATAGAAAGAATAGACTCCTATAGGTAGCCCAAAGCATGATGATCGCGATGAATGTCCCAAAGCACTTGTGGGGGCAAACACTTTTGACAGCTGCTCAATTGATCAACAGAATGAGCTCTGGAGTATTTAATTGGAAGCCTCTTTGTCAGATTTTGAAAGGAGATAATCACAAGATCCTCCCATTGAAGGTATTGGGCTGTGTATGTTTTGTGAAGGAAAACTGACTAATAGTAGGGAATTTGGATTCTAGAGTTGTGAAATATATTTTCGTGGGTAATTCCTTTACATAGAAGATGTATGTTTGCTGGAGTCTGATATAGAAGAGACTGTTTGTGTCATTTAGAGAATTAAGATCGTACTGCATCTGGAAGGTGACAATAGCCTTTGGTGCTTGCAAGTTACTGAAGATATGAGACAAGAGAGGGATAGAAAGAATAAACTCCATACACATCGGCTCAAAAAGGATTAGCGGATAGAAAGCATAGACTCCTTCTAAAGGTAGCCCGTAACATGATGATCACGATGAATGTCCCAAAGCACTTGTGGGGGCAAACACTTTTGACAGCTGCTCAATTGATCGACAGAATGAGCTTCGAAGTATTTCATTAGAAACCTCATTGTCAGATGTTGAAAGGAGATAATCACAAAATCCTCTCATTGAAGGTATTGGGCTCTGTATGTTTTGTGAAGGGAAACATACCAATAGTATGGAATTTGGATCCTAGAGCTGTGAAATATATTTTCATGGCTAATTCTGCTATATAGAAGGGGTATGTTTGTTGGAGCCTGATATAGAAGAGACTATGTGTCATTGAGAGAATTCAAATCGTACTACACCCGCAAGGTGACTTTAGCCTTTGGTAACTTGCAAGATACTGAAGATATGAGACGAGAGAGGAGAGTAGTGATGGTGAGAGATTGGTACATATGGGCGTGATGCCTTGTCCTTTGATTTGGGATGTATTGACTGACGAGCCGGAATATGAGGAGTTCGAAAGTGAAAAGATTAAATTTAGATGTGGTAGGATTCAGGCTCAAAGGGAGCAGAGTGTGTTTACAAGGAGGAAAAAACAGAATGAGGAAATAGTGCAGCATTGCCAACTCATGCCAGCAAGTCCCTTCTCCTGGTCTCCTCCGAAGCTTGAGACACCCACACAATCGACCTCAGACTCAAACTGCACAGGTGATATTATTCCTCTTCCTTCTTCCACCCCCGTGATTTAAGGACTTCTGACAACAATGCTGGACATTCTTCTGATCGTTTTAGTTTCTCACATTTCTTTGTTCAGTTTGTCATACTCTAACATATCACATATACAGGTAATATTCATTGCAATTTTGTGCACTATCTTTTTACCCAAGTTTTGGCAAGTAGCTAAGAAGGATACCAAGTGGAAAGCGGCCATGCATGAAGAGCTTGGGGCTCTCGATAAAAATCAAACATCAGAGAGAGTGCTACCATCAGTGGAGCAAAGAGGAGTTGGGGGTGCAAGTGGATATTCACAGCGAAAAAAAATCTGAGGGAAATTGAAGCATTGCAAGGTGTGATTGGTGGTGAAAGAGTACAATCAAACGTATGACAAGATCTTGAACCAGTAACAAAGATGAGCACAACGATGATGTTATTTTCTTTAGCAGCGAATGATGGGTGGAGGTTGCACCAACTCGATGTGATGAATGCATTTCTTCATGGTGAGTTACTAGAAAAGGTGTATATGGAGATACCTTCACGATTCAATACAGTTCAGACAGTTGGCAAGGTAGGCATGCTCAAGAAGCCGCTTTATGGCTTGAGGCAGCCTTCTCATGCCTAGTTTGACTAGTTTAGAAAGGCTATGGTTGACATGGGATATCAACATATCAATGCCGATCAACGGTATTGTTTCGACAAAATAGAGGTCGCATCACTATGTCACTCCACTATGTTTGCTGTGTATGTTAATGATATGATTTTCACTAGTGATGATGAGGCAAAGATTACATACTAAAAGTAAGATTGGGCAAAGAATTTGAGGTGAAGTATATTGGACAACTCATATATTTCTTTGAGATTGAGGTGGCTTGTGACCAGAGGGGATGGCTTTGCCTTAGAGGAAGTATGTACTGGTCCTCACGGAAACATGCATGTTGGGGTGCAAGCCTGCAGTCTCTCCAATTGATTAGAAAGCCAAGCTGAGCGCAAAGACAGGAGGGTTAATTGATTTTGAGAGTTGCCAAATATTGGTGGCCTTCTAATCTATCTGAGTCACACTCACCCAACATCTTGTTGCGAGCGTCGTGAGCTGCTATGCATGATCCAAGAAAGAGCCACATGGACGCAGTGTATCGAGTTCTAAGATACTTGAAGAGTGTAACAAAAGAAGAATTGATCTTCATAAAGAATGAGTATGTAGGCATTGAGGGCTATTTCAACTCTAACTGGTCGAGCTGTGGGAAACTTGATCTCTTGGAAGAGCAAGAAACACTCTATATTAGCATGGTCAACAAGAGAGACAGATTACTGGGCCAAGGCCTTTAGGAGTTGCCGATATGATATGTCAGGGAGCCTTGTTTGTAGTGCTCAAGGTGGACCAAGGAGCTCAGATGAAGTTGTGGTGTGACAAGTCAACAATCAACATTGCTAACAACTCGGTGCAACACGGTAGAACCAAACCTGTGGAGATTAATAGTTTCTTCATCAAGGAAAAACTGAATAATGGATTACTGGAGCTAAGTCATGTAGCCACTGGAGAGCAGATGGAATAACGGACTGCTGGAACCAAACCTTTTGGAGTTGCCCATATGATATATTGATGAGAGTGTATAAAATTATAAAGATTATATCATTCAATTGCTAGGCATCGAGGGTCAGGTGGAATTAGACCGTAGCGAAATTCCATAGAGCGTAGAATAGGATCAGTGATAAATTTATATAAGATATGTATCTACGACTTATGCAATGCATGCACATGTTGATTATAATAAGTTTTTAATTAGAGAAGCTGGTAAGATATCGAAAAAGAGTACGAACTCTACTATAGTGAAAAACATATCACCACACAGAAGCAATTATAAACCAAAATGTATAGGTTTGAAAAGAAAAGAATGTTTGACGCAACATCAAGAAATACTTCTAAATGACTTTGTAATATCACTTTTGGTATAGTAATGCCTAATTATTTTTTACAATACCCCTACTTTTATTTGGATGTATGTGGTTGCTATATTGTTCTAAACAAGATCCTTAGTTTTTCATTTCGTGCTCATATTTTTGATGTACCTTTATAATATTTTTCTTGGTGGATGATTAACTAATTGATATAGATTTACCTAGCAATGTTATATTTCAACAATAAATATTTAAAAAACAATTCAAGCATATGAGGTTTTATTTTTTTTAGAGCACAATAAATACGGGCATACAAAGTCTCATCTTATATGATATTATTTGTTTCGACTAATTAATTAGAAAAAAGTTGGAAAAAAGGACAACTAAGGGTGTGTTTGTTTGAACTTTTCAGGCAACTTTCAAAACCAAGTCTCCAAATTGAGCCTTTGATTCGTGCTTCCTGACGCATCATGTTTTAACCCACGACGATTTTTCTTCTCCCTCGCGACCGTGGTTGGGTCTTGCGTCCTGTGTTTGGGGTGGGTTTTTCTTTTTCATTCACTATTTTACTCATCGCGTTATTATTATATATTTTTGAAAATTCATCGCATTATTTTAAAAGAAGGGTTCAGTGGGGTTTTTAAAGGCAAAAAAAGGTTTACAGAAGTTGGGTTTTTAGATGCATTCCAGGGGTTTTAGATGCATACCAAGGGATTTTAGATGCGTGTGCTACCTTATTTTTTAATTAAATAATAAACTCGGTAACTAATCAATATTATACTTTATGAAGCATATAAAGTTAATAGATTTAGGAAGTATAAAATTTGAGTCCTTACAATTCATAGTGAAAAATAATTTTATGCTCATTAATTTTTTTTTTTTGAAATTATTATAAATAATTAATCATGGATTCATAATATAAATAATTTTTTGATCAATCATAAATTTTTTGCTAAAAAATAATTTGTTTCTCTCTCGGCATTGCGGTTGGCAGCCTAATAGTGGTGCGGGTGCACCTTAAATGAGGTTATTTTGATATTTCATTCACAAATGACACTTTCAAATACGAATTTTTCAAACAAAATAACTCTTTCGGAAACACCAGCTTTTAAATAGTAGATTTTTTTACATCAGCTTTTGAATTGAGATTTCATACAACCACAGCCAAATCAAACGCGCGGGCACAACACCCCAACTCTTATGGCTATGTCTCTATTGTAAAGCATTGGTTCCTACCTTGTTGATAGTTAGTGGGCACGTAAATGTGCCATTCTTGTTCTTGCTTAGCTGGCCCTTGTACCTAATGGGTGATGTCAGCTTGATCAGTTTTTGTAATGATCCATGGGTGCTGCGATAGAAATAGAGATGACATCCAATATTATTCAGCATAAGGATGTATTAAGGATGACTAGCTAGGTGTCATCCTTAAAGGGCTTGTTGAAAAGAAGCCATTGGCTATCTGATGCTTCCCAGGTAAGCTAACGATCAACCTGGCTTGAGTTGGTCAAATGATGTCCACTCACTCTGTTTAGGCACATTTCTCTAGTCGATGATATATTGTGACAACGTAGTCCCCGTGTTACGAAATTGGCCTTTGATCTGCATATGTTGATGATTAAGCTCCTCAACTTTAAGGTGAGCGGTCAATGTCATGCTATTAAGATCCTTATCACCACTGATGTGCATATGCTCTCAAATATGTCTACAAAACTCTGCAACAGTGTCCAAGCACGCTAAACTAATGGGCCCTTTGTTCTAGAAAATATTGTAGTGCCATAGTGCAAAGAAGAAATGTTGTTGTATCAAAAAAAGGTGTTAGCAAAGAAGATTAGAGATTTCTTGTCCTGGTAGAAAAATTAATGAGCACATACAACACTCATTTTTTTGGTGCCATAGGATAGTAACTCCTAGGTGGCTCCATCAAGGCCCAAAGTAAGCTTAACGAAGCTTATGATTTGTACCAATTAAAAAATGTTTCCATCAGTCATGGTTATTGTGTCTTACCTTGGGTGATGAGTGCATGCATATTCTTCTTTAGTTGTATATAGGTCTAGTAATAATCGACCCAATCCATATGTGCTTTTCTTTTGTCGCCTAGTTTTATGAAATCAGTCTTTATCTGCTACAAATAAATTAGGTTTATGGCTCCGAACTATCTCATCACCCTATCATGCAAGTGTCACTTAATTTTGTCATATGATAAAAGGAATATGTGACTGCTCGTGCATTGGAGCAATATTTGTATGATGTACGGCGCCTAGATTACTTTTGTAGTTGTGGATACCATTAGTCTTATTAAACTCAACTATTAGAAGCGTATCTTGAAATGTTAACCTGGCTTATCTACAATCAGCTGATCTCCTTTTTGTATGCCCGGACTGGGTTGCATCTCCCTGCAAATGTAATGTAATAACCTTCGAGGATGAAAAGGGGTAAACAAACTAGCCTGTGTGGCTTTGACTCCTAAGAATGGTAAGCAGGGGATGAAAGAGTGAGAACAGGTAGTCGAAGTGGTATGTAGGAGACGAAGTAGAAGGCATTACCATATAAGAGTGTGAATGTTCGTGCTTCTGTACTAAATAAATAAGGCAAGTGGGGAAGACAAAGGTGCGAAGCAATCCAAGGGGACAAACCTGTGCAAAATCGAGATTGAGAACATTGAAAGAAGAGGAGATAGAGATCGTGCATAGGATGAAAGTGCAAGAATAACGAGTTTATCGAATTGCTTGATCAACCGAGCCTAAGCAAACAATCACCTGAATATGTTCAATATGACATGCTGGAGAGGGCGATGTGTCAAACACAATTGGAAGGTCGTATGGCCTTGGCTAAGAGTGGAATAAGGGATGGAAAAGCGTGTCGAGGTGGACACTCCGTGTTTGATTGAATAGGCAATACACTCGAGTAGGAATGTTTAAGGCTGTAAAAGAGCCGAGCTTCAGATAGCTTAGACTTGGCTTGTGTTCTGCTCAATTTACATATTCTTATTTGTGTTTGGCTCGAAATTGGACCATTTAAATTAATTAGAAAAATAGATGTAGGTCGTTGGATTCAACCTGCGCCATTCATATGGAAAAAAAAGCTTAAAGCCACACGACCACACAAGCTGTGGTGATTTAAATTTAGATATAAATATATATAATTTATTATTATATTAATAATATTTATACTTTTTGTATTTTGAGCTAAATCGATCCTAACACGAGCTATTGACAAACAAAGAGCTTTTTTGATAGCCTTAAGAACGTCGACGAGCATGATCACGAAAGCTGGAGAATAGAAGCTTCAACAGATTTCATTAAAAAATATTGAGTGTATGTGAGTGGAGTGGGAGCCAATGAACAAACTTATGCAAACAGATAAACCTTGGTAAGGTCTAATGCAAAATTTTAATTGTTTTAAGTGATGAAGATTATTAGATAAATAAATAATGTAGATTATTTACTAAATTTTATAAAAACCTATTAGTTAATTTGAAAAATTATATATATGTATTTGAAAGAAAACTCATGAATTTAATTAACAAAATTTAAAAATTAATTTTTTTTAAGAAATTATGTTATTCTTTGTAATAATTAGAATAAATTATTGAATAAAAACTTAAAATTTAATTGTTTTCTTTAGGTTATTCGGCTATTCACTAAAATTCCCGAGATATTAAAATTGTGGCGTATTGAAATATAAATTACTTGTTGCATCATAGTTGAGAGCAATCTTAATTTGGAATTTATTTTAATGAAATAAATATTTATATTTTGGAACAACTCTTAATAAGCTTAATTTAGAGATTCCACCAAAATTCTAATAAGGAATATTATATTATTGGAGGGTGATTAACTCGTTCTATTTTAGCACATATGAGTATTTAATTTCATACAAGATAATGAAAGTTGGATATCATTGATTATTGATCTAGATATAGTCAAATCAGGTAGAAGGTGTTAGAAGTGTCAAGTTAATCTGATGAAGATCAAGATTTTAAAAGAGACAATCAGTGAGTAACTACACGTAAATTATAGTGTCATTTTCCTACTTCAAAATTATTTTCAATTGATA
>NEWO01000091.1:175326-199710 GCA_003013225.1 Phalaenopsis aphrodite
CAGTAGTATTGCAGGCATGAATTATGTGTATATGCAGTAAAGTGTGCAGTAACAAAAGTAAACGCTGTAATCGTAAAACAAACCTGTATACTTGACGGGTCGACAGCTCTTGAAAAGACTCGAGAAAAGGCGGCAGATGACTCAAGGTAATTCGAGGAAAATCGAAACACGAGGAAAATTCGGAGAAAATCACAAGTGCTTTTTTGAAGATTTCGATAAAATTGTAAGAAACACATAAATATCCGATTTTGATAAAAACGTAGGAAAACACAAAAAAAAATCCGAAAAAAGAAAGAAAGACGTAAGCATGCGGGTCGGGCTAGACTCAGAATTAGGTATTCTCGAGGGACTCCGAAGGAGATTATCGGTTATCCGTATGTATAGAGCTCGACATTCAATTAGAAAGGTGTTCTACTATACCAACTTCGATAGGTACTCCTTAGCCCAATATCGGCGATTAACAAGTGGACAATCGAATTTTGCTATTTAAAATTTATATTTTAACCCGCGTATAGGCTTCATGCATAGAAAAAAAAGTAGTATCAATTTCAGTAGTCAAAATATTTTAAAAATAAGGTATCTGTTCTTATCATTTTCTTTTTGTTGAAAATATGATTATCCACAAGTCAATCGCACTGTTGGGGCTTGGACCACCAACAACTTAAGAAGGCAAGGGTGCCCTGCTAGTCTAATGTCAGTGAATAATATCGTCATCTTACATTTCACCATGTCCCGATATTGTAGGATGAAATATTATTCCGCTCTACCATCGAATGCCTTTATCATCAAAACCTAATGCCCCAAAAAAACCGTCCAACTTACGACATTGCTTGATGGTTTCATATATAGCCAGAGCTATATATGCGTACTTATGTATCAGACATAACCATTTAAAACCCAAACCAAGAAGCAAGGAAAATGAACCGAAAAGCAAGAAATGATAGAGAAATAAGACTAAACCACCTCCGAAATCAATTTAGGAAAGAAAAGCCAAAGCGGTAGGAGGGTTACCTTAAAATATCCCACTCAATGGGACTTCTTGAATGAGCAATGAGAGGGCACACTCCCCGATGCTAGCCAGGAACAACAAAAAAATGCACAATTTAGAGACCTCTAAGTTATTCCTCAAACCTTTCTCAAATATCAAAAGATTTTTTTTTCTTTCCTTTTTTTATCATCTCTTTTATTGTAGTCAATTCAACCCACAGAATTGGGTCATGAAACATCTCCAAACATTTAACAAATCATTCCTCGAAAAGAGGCATTTGAATTCTTCCAAAATAATAAAAATCGAAGTATTCCATTTTACCAACATTAAAGCATTTAATTCTACCTCGAGCCAAAAGCTTCCAATGCCATATGAACCCAACATCATTCAAAGAATCCCATATAGGTGCTCACGGCCAGGGCAACAAGGAACCATCAAACAGGTGCACAAGGGAACCAACATAAGCAAACAAAAGGGGCTCTTGGGTAGGAGCAGCAGGAGGGGCCAACAAACCCAAACCAACAGCCACAAGCTCACGGGTAGGAGCAGCTAAAGGGGAGCCACCAGCTAACACTCAACGCAAACAGGAGAACACAACAGGAAGGCTCACAGTCAGGGGATGCTAGGAGGGAACGCCAACCCACACCCACACTCAGGAAATAGCAGGAAGGCCCACGACTAGGGGAAGCAGCAAAGGGGACAACAAAACCCAAACCAAGCAGAAGAAACACAACAGGAAGGCTCACGGCTAGGGGCAACTAAGAATTAATACCAAGCCCAAAACAAGCTCCCAAGCTTCAAAAGAAAACCAAAATTTCATCCAATATATATTTTGAATAGGGAAGCCTCAACAGGAAATGAAACTAAACCCCAAAACCACTGCTCAAAACATCAAACAGATTCCAGTATGCATTCGAACAAGAGCATCAACAGGGAGCAAAACCGAACCACTAAAAGAGTTGCTCAGAGCAAGTAATAATCCCAACATGATTCGAACAAGAGCAGTAGCAGAAAGAGCAAAACCGAGCCACCAAACAGCTTGCTCAAATCACCAAAAAGATATTCCAGCATGTATTCGAATAGAGGGAACAACAGGAAACAAAATCCAACCAGCAAATCAAACCTCCAAGTGCCCAAAAATCAAATAAAAGCTACCTGAATATGTTTTGAGTAGGAGGGCAACAGGGAAGCACAAAACAAAGCCCCCAAATTAAAATCTTCAAAAGCCTCAGTATCAAATTAGTACAACAAAAGGAACCACAACTCCATAGGGCTAACACAGCCCAGAAATCCTCATGTTAAACCCAGGCAGCAAGGAAAGCCGCAGTCTAGAAAACTAAAACAACCCCTAAACTTCAACATACCAGCATAAATGTGATAAGAACATAAGGAGGAAGCTCACACATGCATAAGAATTAAACCATGCCTTTCATTAGCCTACATTCTTAGCTAAGTACCATGTAATATTTAAAACAGGCCTAATAGCATGTATTTGGACTGAAGTAAGCTAAAATGTAACAGCTACATGATTCCAACATTAAATGTCAACAGGAACAAAATAAACCCCCCCCCTGTGCATGCATTCCCCTATTTTAATGTCTCCAACACGTGTCGAGCAAGGAAGAAGAGTTGGAGAGAGGAAACATACCCTGCTCGGGCTTCTGTAATCAACCAAAAAAAATCACGACACTCTTAAACCTCAAGCTCACAAGCAAAGCCACAACACTCCCGGACTCCAAGCTCACAAGCACCTAGTCGAGAAGAAATTTCCGCAGAATCTCCCCAGGCCTCAAGCTTCGTAACCTCATGAGAACTCTCCCCCACCACGTTTTATCGACACCAGAGAGAAGAAAAAGGAGCTCGCGGGACTCAACTAGACGACACAACATCCCCAACCAAAAGAAAACACACCACAGTTGAGGCTACAAAGGAAGGAACCATTGGGAAGGAGGAGAGTTTCCCCATTCGTGACCCAAAGAACAAACGGGCAGGGTCAACTTACCTCACAGAGGATCGAAGGATCACGAAGGCCCTCCTCGCCCGACGAGATGAGCCAAGCGATGCTTCGGGAAGAGGCATCTCGGGCAGAGGATGTAGGGCGAGGAGTTAAAGTCAAGGCCAGGGCTCCGCTTGGGCTGGCTCGTGGTCGTGAAGAAGAGGGAGTTCGGTCGGATTCAGCTTGGGTCGCGAACGGGAGAACAAAAGGGTGGACGGGGTGTGAGTGAGTTAGGGATTTAGACGGAAATAAAAGATCCCCCCATGGCTATATAGCACAAGACATACCCCCAAGTATAAATAATACTTAAATTTCTTCGAATTGCGCACCTCTTGCTTGTGCACGAAACCATATCAAAGTAGAAATTCTTCCTAACTAAAGTCGACGTTCCGGACGCGCCAGCGCGGTCTGTTTCGTCATCCGGGATCGTCCGGACGACCTCGTCGCTCGTCGGGTCGGAAACGCATCAAATTCATATTTCGACGAAATAATCGCTTATGATCGATCGTGGAGCCTCCTACAAGTGCGGGAGACGTGAATTTAAACAATTGTGTGCGACGACGTTTCCACTATGGTATTCATGCATCGATCAGTGTGCACGGGCAACACGAAATGTTTCCTAAGGCTTTAGATCCTAAGGGTATTTGACTCGAGCTTCGTTGCGCTGGTTTTAATCGACTCAACTAAGCGTTGAGGATTTAGAACCGGTCACACGAAACTACGAGGAGTCAAGAAGTGATTTGAATTTCTAATCAGTGTGGGCCCCAGACTAGTCCTCTAAGAGAGTCGGTAAGAAACCTTAAGGCTAGATCTTAGGCTCTAAGAAGAGGAAGCGACCTCACCAAAACTGAGGTCAACAAAGTTATGTTTAACTTATTTGATTTTTATGTGACATTTGATTTACAAATGACTATTATTGAATACTTTTCGCATTCATTGCTTTGTCAAGTTGATTAAGATGAAATATGCTTTCTTACATTAGTTGTTCTTAGTGACATACTCCTCCTTTACAATATCGTTTGAACAAGGTCTTTTGTATTATGAATTTCATTTAAATCTATTTTAACTCATTGAATTAAGCGTATAGAAATTTTCTCAGGTATTCTATATTTCTTAATTATTTCAAGGAATCAACTCATTTACTAAAAAAAAAATTTTTTTTTTTGCAATGGGATTATGGTTCTGTTTCTATATTGCTCTAATTAATATTCCTATTGTTCGGTTTAGTCTTTATTTCTACTATTCTCCCATAATCTTCTTCAGCGCATTTTTCTTTTCTTTTTTTTTTTGTCTTATTCATTAGAAGCTTTTTATTTTTGTCTAGTTGTTTGTTTTCTTTCTTGGAATTTTTCTAATTCAAAATAAATATTTTGATGATATGTAAATATTTGAATTGGATTAATTAAATTTTATTTTGGTTTTTCATTTTGATCAAAATGAGAGAAGTGTGATTTTAATGGGATGATTTGAGGATTATTCGTGAACCTTGTTTCAAATTTGGAGATAGCATCATGATTTACTGCAGCATGGAAAAGCGTTTACTGGTTAATTAGATCAGAGGTGCCTTAGAAGCTAATGACTGTTTCTTCATGTAGTTTGTGATCCAGTTTTGGGTGATGAAGGAAAGCTTTATGTTCCAGAGGAATTGGTGTCTGTTTATCGTGAAAAGGTAAACTACTTTTGGTCATTGGCAAGCTTTTTGTTTCTTCTTGTTTTTGCTTGAAATTAATAATTGCATTTATATTTGGCATAATAATTTTTTTTCATTTTATGCGTAAATCTACTTTTGTGCGAATCTCAATAAATTCTTTTTATGTACGAGGAACTTGTGTTTAGTCAGGGTGACCAAAACAATGATCTTGTCTAGTTATTTACCAAAATTTTTTTATGGTCAGGTGGTTCCCTTGGCTTCCATGCTTACTCCTAACCAATTTGAAATCGAGCAACTGACAGGTTCCAGGTAGTTAACATTAAGTTTGTGAGGTTGTGTACTTATGTTCTACTTTCACGCCTACAGTTATGATATTGACAACCAAAAATAAATCAGTTGCTTACACTCAATTATGTTAATCGTGTTTGTGCTCTACCTTTTCATGCATTGTGAAGGTCGATCATTCACAAAGTAGAATTCATATGCTATTATGCCATATGTGTCTCTTTATCGGGGGTTGAATATACCATCATCACTATATTGTTTTGAAGCATGAACCAAAAGAGAAGATCCCCTCCTCTAGGGTTCCTTTTTAACAATAATCTAACCTGAAGTCAAATATATTTGGGAGAGTGGCAATATATTTTCTTGCCATTTGTACCTCTCCTAGTACAAAAGAATTTGAAATTCTTGGTCCGCTAGTTTTTCTACATTATAAATGTTACAATCAGAGCTAACAAACAGGGTGTTTTGACCACCAAAATTGCAAGCAACAGGATGATTGATCATCAAGAGCAAATACTTCTCGGGAATTTAGACCAATAATATTGTGAGCAGGTGCAGTGCTAATCATTACTATGATGCTAAAATATAGGGGCATCAGTCATTCTAAAATACGTTCTAAAGTTGATTTATAAATTTGTAATTACACTATATCATAACTAGTCAGAATTACCACCCTTGCATTAGGAGTTGGTTTTTATCAGTTGAATACTCCTTACCACCTTGATTACAATGAGATTTTCATAGTTTCTTTTCATGCATTCTCAGAAGTTATGAAAAAGAAATTCGTAAGAAGAGTAATCTGAAGGAATACCTTTAAAATCTTTCTTGTGCCAGTAGCCAAGGGTAATGATGTCAATCTAATTCTCAGTTATAGGGATAGTTACGTTAACTTCTGCCAGCTCCGTTCCAATAATTACCTATTTTTTTTTGTTGTAGCTGCATCCACTTGAACGGTTTTATAAAATATTGAGCTGAGAATGCAAAGTGAATTGGTTGAATTAGTAAATCCATTGTCGTGAGAAAGCAACCCAAACTGGTGAGTTGACCACTTAAGTGTGTTGGGAACGCATCTACATAGTATGATCTTACTGGGATAATTTGCTAAGATCATGAAGATAATCATTAAACTCAAACGTACAATCCTAACTGATCATAAATCAGCTATCAATCTATGATAATTCTCCATATTGAGGCGAACAGTGATAATCTTCCGACAAGGGAGAAAGAAATTAGTGGTCAATTTAGAGATTTTTCTCAGAGAAAAGGAGATGGTACCTTGTGATGAGTTGGTGTAGGACTTACTGAAAATATATGGAGAGGTGAAGAAGAGAAATGCTGCAAACCAGAACTCTTATCACCCTTAAAAATCCAAGAGAATGAACAAGGAGCATGAGTTAAGGGAGATTTCAAAGTGCTTGAAATCCTAAGAAATGAGGGTAGCCATAGGAGAAGCATCACCTTATGAACATAGCCTAGGAGCAGTCAAAGAAACTGATAGACTATCATAAGAGAGATTTGGAAACTAGTAGAAGCTAGGTGGCATGACGGCAGGCACAATACATAAATAAAAATTGACAATCTACAAAGCAGATTCAAGCTGCAATGATCCTATCCATGAAGTTGAGGCTGAAATAAATGCAATTGCTTGGGCCTATAGGCACGATTCCCCGTAGCAAAGGCAGGAGGTGACTAGAATTGCATTGGAAGAACAAAATGTTCGTAGATCAATGGTCGTAAATCATGAATGCTTAGAGCGTGCGAGTCTTGGGTTGTAGGGAGTGGACAACGAGCTTCAATCACAAATAATAAGTTATAAGAGGATGACAAAGCAGATTAATGGTGCCTGACACAGGTTAGCAAATGCCATAGAGAAGTGATACTTAATGAGCAAAAATGTTGCGAATAAGGTTTGCAGTTGAAATTGGGGAAGCACATTGTGAGGTGGCATGTGGATGGGAGTGTGATCCCCCACATGCTCTAATGCCAAGATGAAGTGAATGGGCAACAATGATTAATGTAGATTTTGATACATTAATTGCTTTTAGAAAATGGTGTAAGAACTTTAAGATACAGTGGTGACGACGCCATGCAATCAAATTTAAGAACCTCAAGTTTAAAAACAATTAATTAAGAATGTCAAGCATCAAAATTTCAAACATGAAGTTTATAGATTATAAATTTATGCAATTACTTGGTTATATTTTAATGTAAATTCGAATCTACATAGAATTTTTCTTAAATAATAATCCATTTATCATCAAAATAATATTCAACAACATAAAAAAAAAATAAAACCAGAAATCATAAGAAAACCTCAACTTGATTATTACTCATGTTTCAATGAGATCATTAATTGTATCTATTTTTGCTAAAATCATTTAAACTAACAAAACTGTTACTGAATTATGTCGATGAAAGAGACTAAATTAGGAAAGCACTAAACAAAAAAAATCTTGGCCTCACACTACTATAAGCGATATCTTCCCCTAAGAATTGATAGTCACACCCGCATTGAACTAGAAGATCTAAGTATCTCACAAGCTTATAGGCTTGAAGAAATTTGCAAAATTTTTTAAACTAATAGTCGTAAGATCACACCCAACATTTATATTTATAAACATCTAATTCACTTTCCTCCATGCTACCATCTGTTGATACGATTTGTTTAAGCGCAACTCTCATAAGACTTTAATAATAATCCAACAAGTCATAAGATAAGATTGCCACTTGTAGAACATGTACGTGCATAGGAGTAGAAGGTGGGGTTGTTGATTTGATTGCGAAGTAGAAGGCGATTCAAAGCGCAAAATACTAATC
Organism: Phalaenopsis aphrodite; assembly: GCA_003013225.1. NCBI lineage: Eukaryota > Viridiplantae > Streptophyta > Magnoliopsida > Asparagales > Orchidaceae > Phalaenopsis > Phalaenopsis aphrodite. Next base: position 183,064 of record NEWO01000091.1, read on the forward strand.
AATCTCAAAGGATTGTGAAATGAAAGGAGAATGCAGAAAGCTTAATCACATTAGAGTTGTGTGAATTTCGTGTGAAGCCGCCATGTAGGAGTTGGATTGAGAGGAAAGTTTTTTCTTCAATCACTCTTATTCAGAATATCTTGGCTTTTGATTAATTGTACTTTGTGATATTTACTCAAAATGAATAACACAATCATAATCATATTTTACATAAATGGCATAAAATTTAAAATAGGAATATTAAATAGAAGTATTTTTTAAAATGAAAATTAATGTTTAATTTTTTAATTTGCTTGCTTTAATTCATATGAATTGCATTTTTTATGAGTCCAGAATTTCAAATCCGCTCTATTTTGGTATTTTTTTAATATTTGATCTTCATAAATCAAATTAGGGTATAAATATTATGATATATATATTATAATTTATTGAACCATCCTATAAAGTTCTATCACTGAGACACTAGATATCATAATTGTTCACCATCAGTAGTGGATGCAGTTTCACAATACAAACACGACATCAGAAATAAGAAATGTAGAATAATGTGACCAAGTGTTTAATAATAATTCATGAGAAAATGGAAAGAGAAATTTAAGGCAATGTTGCTAGCTTTTAAAATACAGTCAAATTTGATGCATTCAAGGATGGCATTAATACCAAAATTTTATTGATATTCTCAATGTAGTACATTAAAAATGCGCCAATCTTTCTCAATATCAAATTTTGAAGGGCTTCTTTTGGAAAGTTATTTATAATTAGGCGTACCATTATCTTAATATCTATTTGAACTTTCACATTCCATATTGTTACATCAATAGACTTAACTCAATAATTAAAAGCCCTATTTTTGCAAATACATTATTTGGAAGTAAAAGAATTTACGTAACAATATAATTCATATAAATGGCTAACAATAATGAAAATATTAAACCATACATTTTAGTTGATACTACTAATTAAATATTAGAACTAATTCTTCGAAGATGATATGATAAGAAAATTGGAAGTCGACAAATCACATTAATATGATTTGCCTATATGGACAAACAATATTTTTCTTAAAAAAGATCTCTCCTTATTTTCTATAATATTTGTCACGCAAGAATATGCACTTTTGACTAGATAGATAAGTTTCTTTTAATATTGCCTTTAAGAAATTCTCTAATATGTTGCCATAACTCTTGCCATAAACTTTTTTTATGAATGTGGAAATCAAGAAACCATTGACTAAAATTATAATCAATATCTATTTGATCATTAATCATAAAGATAATTTTCATTAATTACTAAGAATTGCATATTGGACTGCTTGTTCGGTTTATTAACTATAATAAATCCGATTGATTTAGTTTAATTTTCATGAATGTACTCAATTTCTATTGGAGTTTAGATTCATATATTATTTTGAGCTCAATTTTAGTTATAGGCTCTTAAATATAAATTTTGATTCATGGATATGTTTTAATGTTGGTACATAATCTATTCAATATCATATATAGATTGATATTGTAACCACAAATGGTCTTCCGCATTTAAAATATTCGCATATGGATGAAAAAAAATTTCCTTAAGAGAAACATATTCAATTATACATTATGTTTGTGATGTTGTATGCATGATGATTTTTTAGGAAATGGTGTTATTTTTTTTATAGGGCGTTAATCACTTATGTGCTAATTCTAATATAACGATCATAATATTTCTCAATATTTAATGATGTGTATACAGTTTTGTATATTGTTCTTGGTGATTTGTAGCTTTGTTCATACTTCATATCCCAACCATGACCCTTAATATTTAGATAATAGTAATATAGTAGTGTAGATGCAAATAATATTTAACTGTAAAAACTTCGAACCTTCCTTAACTTTTAAACACCCTTTATTTGGTTTAATAAGTTTCATAAATTGATCCCTATAACCATTGATTGATAAATGTTATTTCTTAATTTATGTTTTTTATCAACCAATGTAGATCCATCAATTAAATTTCTTCAAAATAATACACGTTATATTAGTTTCATATTAGCAATGTTTAATTTTAAAGGGGCTATTTGCTTGCAAGTAGGATTTAATAAATTTTACAAATATGAATTGAATAAATCCTAAAACTGGTAGATCTTCAAAATTATTTTGTATGATTGAGGTTAATATAGTCAAATTTTTGTTAAATGTTTGACAGCTTATATATATTTAAATCCGTTAGTTTAATTGTGATTTTAATATTAATATTTATAATTAATTTATTAAGAGTTTTTTTTTTTACTAATTTTTAATCATCTCTAATTACAGTAATAATTTAATACTTATTTATTAAGTTCACTAATCATTATTTAGAATTTTGCTAAAGTAATTAATCATTAATGAAGGTTTTTATGTTCATTAAATAATCATTAATTATTTATTTACTAAGTTAATTTTACATTAATTAAAGTTTAATTAAATAATTAATCTTTTGTTAGTATTTTACTAATCTTAAATTAATCATTAATTAGTTATTTATCAAACATATTCATAAACCTACATCAAATCTTGACCCATCACAGTTTCAATTGTAATTGAATTGAATACATTATTATTAGCTTATGATAATATATTAATTACTACTCAACTAAATTAATAAAAAATGCTTCAATTTAATGATACCTTAATTAGTATTTTTTTAATAAATTATAAATTTATTTAAAATTAAGAAGTTAACCAAATAAGGTCCCCATTTTTGTTCCCCTTTTGCTCTTACCCAAACCGTAATGGAAAGCGAAGCACTTGTCTATTTCTATTTTCAACCCTTAAGGAAAAGAAGCGATACTTGCACATTTCTATTGCCTAGCTTTGCTATGCTCCACCAGTGGCAGAGAAAACATTGGCGATGATGAGGACAAAGGAGATTTGGAGTGAGGAAGTCGCGATAAGAGCTTGACGGTGAAGTTATTCCCATTATGTTGGTCAACAAATTAAAAATTGTCGGTCGCCGGAATGAATATCCCGACACCCGATTTTACAATATATTTAATTTAAATTACGTATATAATTTAGGAAAAAATTATATTTTTAATTTTTGAAAATACTAGACCGAACTGATCTCATATATGCAATAGTTTAAATGATCGAGAACAACACCACAGATAATTTATCTACCTCGAAGGATAGATACACTACTTGCTGGTAGTGTTCAATTAAATAAACTAAATAATTTATGACATCCATTTAGTCTGAAAAAAATTATTTTTTTATGTTGATCGACAAGTTCCCCTATCTAATATCAATAATTAAACAGAGTTTATATTAAACTGAGTTCTTAAACTTTTCTACAAGGGCACACCCTATAGTTAATTAAATCTTAGATAACTGAAGTCCCTTAAGAAAACTCTCGATTTAGATCAGAAAATATTGTTTTCTAGGAATTCAAAAGGATATTACTTCAAAGATGTGTCAAATGGGATGACTCAAATTTGGAACATTGATTTTAGGAATCCAAATGAAGATAAACAAGAGGTTGTCACGGATTCTAAGGAGAACCTCGGTGACTTCCAAAGCTATCCTATGGTTTGACTTCAATTTTTGAGAGGTATTATTAAATGTTTCATCTTGGCAATTAGTATATGACATAATCGTATAAATGGCCTGGAAGATGGGAGGATAACCTTAAAATTCTAAAACGAATTAGGGCTTAATTTGCGCAACATGATTGTGCAAATGACTAAAGATAAAGCGGGGATTGATGTTGCGTATGCAAACAAACTGGAAGTCCTATGACTTGTTATTTAATTCTAGGGAAAAGTTGTGATGCTGTAGATTCTCATGCTGTTGTAGATTGCTGCCCACAGAGTTAGCTCGAAGCTCCTCGAGGATGTAGCAGTCCTAGAGTCTAAGGTTCAAAGGTTTTGCTAGGTGTATTAAGGTTTTTCAAACTTTATGGGGGGGTTAAAATTGATTAGAGCAACACCGGTTAAGATCCCATAGTGTTTTAAAATATGTTTATAATTAATTATGTTTTCTTTTATAATCCTCATTAGAGAAATTCAAGTTGAGCCTAGTGCACTACTAAGCCCTTAGGGTCCAACATCTAAAGTGAACTTGCAATGATTGAATATTAAATTAGGTGAAGTTCAATTTTTTATCAAGATCATGTCTTATCATCAAATCACCAATAAGGGGAAGGGGAAGACTATCATCTGCCTAACTTAAGCCCACCACCTTAGAATCATTTAATTTAATTAACCTCCAAATTATAATAATTAAGAAAAATTATAATTATAACTTTATTGTAGAAGAGGGGAAACTTTGTTTATACCATTTTAGCCCCTTATATTTCAATCATCCAAAAGAACTTGATATAATCAAAATTACCCTTTTACCCTTTCTTAATCAATCCTAAAATTTAATTAAGACGTTAAGAATTCAAAATTATAATTTTTCCTTTAGGGCTCCTCACTTCATAACTCATCAGATATAATTCAAATGATTTTGAAATTTTTAGAGTACCCATCCCATGGGTCAATTAAAATATGAGAGGAGATGTGATTTTTAAAAGAATTATTTAATTTAAATAATTTTTTTTAACTCAAAAATAAGATTTTCAATATTAATTTATTTAGTTAATCAAAGTAATGTTTTTGTTCATGAGAAAATTATTGGAGGTTCACATACGTTATATGACCACTTGGACAAAATTTCATGATTTTTCAAATTATATTTTAATTATTAAAATTATTTATTAATTTATCAATTAATTAATATAGAAAATATAATTTAATTTAAAAAATTAATTTTTATATTTTTCTTAAATCCTTTTAAGTCCAAGGAACTCAGAGAATATCTCTCATTTTTGTGATTTTTAATTTATTTATTATGATTATATTAATGGAAAATTAGAGAAAATACATTTTTTAACCTTTAAAAAATTATAATTAACTTAGAAAAATTAAGAAAACATATTCTAATAAGTCCCAAGTGATCAGGAAACAATTAAGAACATCTTAGAACATTTTTATATTTTTGCAATTTTTAATTATTTTTAATTAAAAAATGATGCTAAAAATAAAGTGTTTATTTTAATATAGATATTATTTTTTCTAAATGGTCATGATCTTAAGGAACTCAGAAAATCACTTTTCATAATTTTTCTGATTATATTTAATTTAGTAAAATTATTTTAATACAAAAATGTCATTTTACTTAGAAAATCAACTTTAGTGAAAAATATACTCCAAATTCATTCTAAATTTTTACAGTGAGTTAATGTGATTATCCTTTACAATGTGGAATTGATTTTGTTAAATTTTGAATAATATTTTATTTAATTATTTTATTAAACGTTTTAGGCATTTAATTACCTATAAAAATGTACAAAATTACTTAAATCCATATTATATTTTTTCTTAGGATCCTCTGGGGAAACCTACAAAAATTAATTCCATAATTTTCTAATTTATATTTTAATTTATAAAATTATTTTAAGCAAAAATAGGTAACTAGACTTGAAAATTAGGGTTTCAAAGCTAGAGTTGCTTTTTGACCTAGGAAAAATCAATGAACATCCCTATTAACATGAGGAATAAACCCCCAAAGTTTCAAGCCATGATGATTATTATTTATTTAATTAAAATTAAAATTGTCCAGAGGGTAGTTAATTAATTAAAATTCAGAGCATATCGAATAAATTTTATTTTTATTCCACGTTATTCTCCTTTGTTCACTGAGCAACTAATAATTTTATTTTATTTTTATGATTTTTCTTTATCAATTTATGGATTTCTAAGCTATGGAATTAATTTAAATAAAAGATCATTAAATTTCCTACTTATCCGAGTCAGTCGACGCCTCATCCTGCGCGCTCCAAACTCACACGCGTTGCTACCCCATTTGACGCCACCATCTTTCGCTGTCACGCGGCCCGCGATTCATGTTTCATCCTTCCATCCTATGCGATCTGAGTCGTCCAACTGATACACGCGAGATCCAACAGCTCTTCGACATCGTCGGTTGATCGCCCTAACCCGATAACCTTCCAACTTAAAACCTTTAGATCTGTCTTAGAACCTTTAGATCTGTCTTGACACTCAACCAAATAACATGTGGATTGTTCCTATACCTTCGTCTACTTAAGACGAACACATCTATACGGTTAAATGCTCATGAAATCAAACTTCTCTTCACAATTGGTGAAACAGAGCCAAAAATTAAGATTGGTAATCTATACTTGAGTCTGAGTAGGGAGGTCTCAATCAATTGCTTATGGAAGCTTCAGTAGAGTCTGTCGAACCTCCTGAAAGTGTTCTTTTCCTCTGGTGAATGCTTGAGTATGAGTTCAATGAAATGGTGATGCGGCCTTGGTCAAGAGCTAGGTTAGAGAGCTCGGGACAGAGGGGTTTTGATGGAAAACTTCCTCCATTTGATTGAGGGAGCTTAGGGATGGTTTAATTTGAGGTTTGGTGCAGTTTTGGTTGAGTGACAGAAAACCCTCTGGTTTTTAGCTCAAAATTGAGCTTAGACAGAGGGATTCAGTGCGCAAAAATTGTCAGATTGATCTTAGGAAGTCTTTGAGAAGCTCTGGGAGAGCAATTTGACAGAGTTTCCGTAAGGTTTTGTGCATTCTCTATAGTTGGCCATGAGGTGGCGTTTAATAGTGGGGGAAGGAGTCGCCACCATGGCTGGCCAGTGGGTGCAATGTGTTGCTTATGTGGAGGGAAGAAAAGTGCAAGTGACCAATTAGAGTGAGACAACTCAGGGAGTTCAAATTTTGAGTTCAAAGCTTGCGGTGGCTCTCGGTTTTGGTGTTTTCCGACCACTAGGCCGGCCGGCCAGGCTAGGGCTGGTGACTAGAGTGGTTAGGGGAGCCAGTGGGAGCTTAATGATAATTATCCTTGAAGGGTGATGGTTAATGGCAAATATATTTTGGGTTTAACCAAATATGGGAAGAGATCCCCTAAATCAAGGGACCTTTGGTCCATGGCTCATGTAGAGTGGGCTAGGTGTGTCTAGCCTTGTCCTTAGGGTCCAAAGGCTGGCTGTGGTGACCATGGCTCGGTCAATTTGAATGGGTTTGGTTCAATTTAAGGCTTGGATTCAAAATCATGTCATGTACTTGGATTTGTATTTGGGTTTGGTTAAACTTTGAGTTTGGCTCAATTAATTGATCAAATTGGCTTGGATGATTGTTATGAGAAGATTGGAAAAGGAGTTGAGTGATTTTGAATTGATTTGGGAGTTCAATTAAGTGGAATTTGGCCCATGACCAATTTTGGGGTATTTGGGTTAGACTTGAGTTTGGATTGGGCTAGGGTTTAGGTTAGGCTCAATTGATGATTCAAATTGGTCCAAGAGTTTGTAATGAAAAGTTATGGATATCAATGGTGTAGAAATTTTGGAGTTATAAGGTTCAATTTGATGGAATTTAGACTTAGGAGCAAATTTGGGGATTTTGGCTTAGGTTGGATTTGGGTGAGATTTAAGGCTAAGCTAGGGCCAATTGAAAGTAAATTTGGTCTAAAGGAATGTTATAAGGAATTTGGAAATCAAAATTGTGGAAATTGAATAGGTTAGAGCATTCAATTTTGGGAAATTGGGTGTATGGTCAAATTGGGTATTTTGGTTGGGCTTGGAATTTAAGTTTAAAATTGGGTTTAATTGAGCTTCAATTTGGTTTCAATCAAAGCTTAGACATGATGAATTTGAGTTTAGAATTGAAATTGGGGAAATTTGGGATCAATTTGGTGGAAATTGGAGGTGAATTCAGGTAATTGAGCCTTAAAGGGCAAAATTGAGATTTTGGTCAAATTGGAATTCATGAGTGGTCAAGTTTGGTTTTGGGGGTGCTTGAAATGATTTTGGAGGTTTTTAGAAATTTGAGCCACTAAGGACATTTTTGTAATTTTGGCAAACTTGAGGGTATTTTGGTAATTTTGAAAATTTAGGGTATTTTGGGTAGTTTGGATGTTTTAAAAGATTTGTGGTGATTTTTGGACAAAGTTGGGTGGTTTGGGCAATTTTGAGGATTTTAGGGCTTCAAAGGTAATTTGATAATTATGGGAAAGTGTAGGGGCAAAAGGTTAAAATTGGGTATTTAGGTAAAATTGGGGTTCAATAGGATGCGAATCATGAAATTACCCTTCATGAGCCATGAAACCAAGGGAAACCCCACGTTGGATCCTCCATGTGCTGGTCTTAGCCAAATTCTAGGCTAGGGCTAATGGTTTAGGGGACCATCCACATGAGTTTTCAAAAAGAGTAAGGGATTAACTAAGCATGTTTGGCTAAGAGTTAAGTTTGTGAGTGTAATTGAGGGGTATCAAGTGTATGTGTGTGTGAGACTGACCAAGATCACATCACCCAGGGTCAACCCTAAGGCCAAAAAATTCTATGGGGATTCCTCTTGAGCTCCCCCATATTGACTCCACCTACTAAGTGCTAGAGTTTAGAATGAATATGTGAAACTTCAAGTTGAGCAAAAAAAAGTTTTTGAATTTCTAAAGGTGAGGGTGTCATCACTAGTCCTCTAGGATAGTCAACAGAAAAGTCCTATGGCTAGATCCTAGGCTTCTAGGGAAGAGACTAGACCTCAACCAAAAGTGAAGTCAACACCTTCTCGGTTCGTCGTGCCCTTCTATTGCTAAATCATGTAAATCCGACAAACCCCCGAATTTACTAAATCAATAATTTATGGTGAAACAGGGTAAATATGTGATTTAAGATATTGTTGGATTTAAAAATTTCATTTTTGATCTACTTTTTAGTGATCCCTATGAGTTTGATAGATTTTAAAATTAAAAAAAATCTTTTTAATTATCAATATAATATGTACATTTCTCATATTTCTCATATCAATCTAAAAGATATAGTTTTGAGTCTCATGATGTTCATGTTATAACTATCTAGTATTGTAATTGATTTAATTTCATTTTAATTGTGTTATGTTATTATTATGTTTTCTTACTCAATTATTTTGTCTTTATTTCAAGTTGATAAGATGATGCAAGACTTCTTAGGCCTTGAGCATCTAATACACTAAATGATGTTGAATAATTAGACCAATCAATATTATAACCCTTGGTTTAAAGATTATCAAATTAAATAATCGCATGTTTCTTTTGATGAGAACTATGAATAACACAAATTTTCCCAGTAATAATCCAATGATTGTTGAAATCGAAATTCTGCCAAATACAAAAAATTACAACTCGATATGGCTTCACATTACAGTTAGAAAATAGGTTTTTGTTTTGGTTGAAATCACTCACACTATGAAAGCAATTTCACATTTTATAGCAAATTTGGGCAAAAGTACTGGATCACCAAATAAAGAAACATGTGCTATGAGTTGACTTCCCTCGAACATTGGTTGTTGCAGTTGCACAACACTAAAATAAGGCAACATCGAAGAATAACTTACGTCTGAGAAAATTTGTAAATTTAATTAAACTAAATGCTAGATAAATGCATGCTTCAGTTTTCCTTTCCTCTGAATTGTTTTATGTGGATTAAGTTTTGGTTTGGTGCAAATCTGACAAGGCCTCAAAAATAATCCAATGATTTATAAGCAAGCCACTTGAAGAGCATGGGCATGCACGAGCGGAGGAGAATGTGTATTTGTAGATTTGATTGAAAAATTGAAAATGAGTCGAGACATAATGATTGAAGGATAAGATCACATATCTTAGATGCTAGCAGCATGAAAGGTGGAGGCGGCTGGTTCAATTACAAGGGATTAGCTTAGGTTTTATGAAGCGGTTTCAGGGGAGTGGGATCACAAAAGGTTTGCCATGTCATATTTGACAATTTGATCAATGGGAAATACTTATGAAAATTTTTAGGTAATTATACTCACGAATGTTTCTCAAGGAAGGGTAAACAATAATGTAAATTTAACAAATACTTTTGCCTTTAGGCATTTAAAGCCGCACCTACAATGTTAGCGTTAAGGCTAATAATGATGGTTAGCATGCTTGAAATTTTTGTATATGCCAATGAAGTAGTCAATTTTTAGTGTCTATGCAAGTTTGGGTGTAATTTTACTTGCTTGAATTTCTTATGCAGGATTGTTTCAGAAAAAGATAGCTTGGAAGCTTGTAATAAACTTCATGCTGCTGGCCCCCAAAAGGTTTGTTTTAAAGTACTCGATTATTTGATGCCTTCTTGTAACACGTACAAATTGGTGGAAAACTGCTCCACGCTTCACTTCAGTGCTAGGTTGGAAATTTTCTTTTTTGGAATATTTATATTTTGTTTGTACTGATTGGCTGTGTTGAAATTTGTGAGATTTAGAGCTCAGATAGACCAAACAACCAAGGGTTTCTGTTTTTTGCAGCATTCTGCTATTGTAAATTTGTGCGAGCCTATGTTAAGGAATTAGTAGGATATGTCTCAACGCAGCACCATTTATTTCTAGCTGCTAGAAAGTACTCTTCTATCATTCAAAAGGCAGCTATCTGAACAATGTTTTTTGAAATTAATGAAAATTTTGAGTTCAAACTTTTTTTTTTCCATGTTACTCAAGACAAATGAGCTTTCCATGGAGCATTTTCATTCTCATCCTCTTCTATTAAAATCTTAAAGCTATAGTAGTGCAACAAGGACATTACAATCTGCGGGTTCTTCATATTTGTTGGTTCAAGTTGGTGTCGTATGCCAGAGTCTTGTAACATTATGAAATGTTATGGGAGGTTTCACTCTCCATTATGACCCCTCCTAGTGAAAGCTGGGACCTTGGTAGGTGTCACACCCCATTTTTGACCTTTCTCAGTCAAACATGAGACGTAACAAAGACGGACGATCTAGTTAGATATTTTCCACCAATGCTTATTATCAATTTTAAAAATTAGGATTAAGCGAGTAAAACTATTTGATATAGATGTATAAAAATATATATGCTACACATCATAATCATCTAAATTACTCATTATAATCATAAATAGACAAGTGTGCATAATTCAACTTATTAAAATGGATTGCAAAATTCTAATAATTTTCATATATAATTGATGTATTAGAAATTTGAACTTACATAATGTACAATTTTCTTATAATGCATCCAAAATTTTGCATCCAAAACTCTAAAATGAAGTAAAAAATGTGTTACATGTCTCTTGCCCAACTTGTTCATTTCCTTTTTTTATGGAGTAAAAATCATCATAATAATTGATGAGCTATTAAGTTTAATGGGATAATCAAGTCCAATGTAAGGTCTAAAGTACAAGAATAGGAAAACAAAGTATACATGCTTTTGAACTAACATGAGTATTTATATTCATAGACATAGCTAGCTCATTGAAGTGGACAAGTGAGGGCATTTTTTGATAATGCAATAATTAGAAAACTTAATCATACACAATAGGCTTGAATATTTGCAAGAAATAAAATATAGTGATAAAGTATTATCAATAATTAGAACTACTTGTTTTGCTTTTTTTTTTTCCTCTTTTTACTTATCATTAACATATAAATTTATGACATTTTATGTAGATGTTGACACATTCACATTTTCTGTTTCTGCTTAACCTGTTGGGCATAATAACCATTGATAGTATTTGAACTTAATCTAATCTAGCAGTCATAAAAAAACCCTTTGGTCAAGGTTGAATCATACCATAACATCTTTTCAGTATTGTGAGTGGGGAATCATTTTTAATTTCACTTGAGGCTCATATTAAAAGAATTTTTGCTTTCAATCCCATATGATTTATCCTTGCATAGATTTCCCCTACTTTTAACATCATTATCATAAGCTTTTAGAATATACATTTCTTTAATACTCATGCTATCATCATCATGTATCAGTGTAGTTTATAGGCACGAGTTGGATGACATGTGATGAAATATCGGCATAAATATGTTAATAAATGGCAAAACATTATGAAACTTACATTATATGATAAAACCTTGTAGGTATCTTGAATAGAGCTTCATTTAAAATTATTTAGAGTATTGAAATTATTGCATTCTTGATATGAAGAATTATCCAGTCATATATATACATGATAGTTCAATGAAATTATAGGAATTTCTAAATACTAAGTCTCATAATAATTTGCTCTTTATATTAGAAATTATTAAAAACTGCAATTGTTAGATCCCGAGCCTTGGATGCAAAAAGTGTGAAGGGTTATATTAGGTAGTCGACGGACATCATAAGTTTTTTTTGATGAAAAACTATGGCATGAATCATTTAAATCATTTTTCAATGCAATACGTCCCCTAGAAGCGATATGCTGTATGACCTGAATATAGTGAAAAGTTTGTAATGGCCATGCACCTACTCTCATGTGTAGTGTGAAATAAGCAAGAGTTCCCAATTATGGACAGATGTGGGCAAAAAAGTGTCCATGAAACTAATATTAGGATAGAAACTTGAAATATAGGGACTCTCATAGGTAAATTAATGAATTTAATTGATATTATGGTTCATAGGAAGATAAATATCTTATGTATTCAAGAAATTAAATAGGTTAGAGAAAAGCCAATGAGATTGATAGCTTAAATTTTAAACATTGGTATGTAATTATGAGTCTTACTAGATATGGTGTAGGTATAATACTGGTATGGGTGTTGTTTGGCAACATTTGCAAAAGCAAGGTGATTTTGTGATAACAGTTTGAGAGCGACATCAAGTATGAAGTGACTGAACAACAGGTAGGTAGATCAAAACAACAATAGTTTGTTGTTTGGGGTGACAACAAGGTGCACGACTGGTCTGGAAGATGGGAACAACTAGGCTTTAGGGAAGTTGTTCATTGTGACTGGAATAGTAGCTAGGATGTAGGGAGGCGATTTCGACGGCTGAAACAACAACAAAAATGCTAGGAAGATGTTGGTGGGTGCTGGAAATAACAAAGGAAACGACGACAACTAAGGGAGAGGTGTAGAGGATGGATAGATGATGATAATCACCATGGGAAGAGCGAGATACAATTGAAGCACTCCTTCCCAAACAAACACATGACAAAATCTAACTCTAGAATCCCATGAAAGTAAATTATAATAATAGATAATTAGGAGTGGACCAAGAAGCCGACCGACATGCCACTGCAAAGAAAGACTTAGACCGGTTCGGTCCAGGTATATCAGCCAAAGCTCACTTCGGTCGTGGGATAAACTTTTCAATAAAGATTGTAAAAATACGATAGACTTTAGTGATCTTAATATCATAATTAATAACAAAATTTTTTATTTCTACCGTCATTTAGTAAAATAAAATATAAGGAAACTTTAAAAAATGTATTATGGAAAGAAAGTAGGATCTGATTGTATTCCAATAGATGTATGTAAATGTTTAGGAGATTTAAGTTTTTGACTTACTAAAATTTTTAATATTATTTTGAAAAATAAAAAGATACGGATGAGTGGAGAAAAAGTCTATTGGTTTCAATTTTTATAAATAAAGGGGATGCAAGAGTATATAAATTATAGAGGATTTAAGTTAATGTGTCATGCATTAAAATGATGGGAGAGTAATTGAACGTAGGCTACGACGAGAGACAAATAATTCTCAAAATCATTTTGACTTGATGTCGGACAACTCTATTATGAATGCTGTTCATTTGTTGAGTGGTTTGATAGAGAATTACAAAGAGAGTAAAGGGGACCTACATATGATTTTGGTTGATTTAGAAAAAGCGTATGATAAGGTTCCAAGAGAAGTACTTGTAGAGTACTCTTGAAAAGAAAGGTGTTGGTATTGGTTATATTCAAGCCACTAAAGGCATGCATACTAGAGCTATTACTTGTGTTCGAATACAAGGAGAATTGACAAGTATTTTCCTATTTCTGTTGGATTACAACTGGGATCTGGTTTTTGCCCATATCTTTTTTGCTTTAGTTATTGATGTTCTTATTGAACATTTGCAAGAGACTGTACCTTGTTGTATGCTTTTCAGTGATGATATCTTTATCGTGGATAAGACTATGAGAGAGTTCAGAAAAAAAATTAATTTTGGAGGTCAACCTTAGAGTCTAAAGGCATTTATTTGAGTAGTTCTAAAACTGAATGCATAGAATGTAATTTTAGTAGTAATAAATTGAGTGGTGGGGTTGTGATAAAGGTGATTAAGTTTTTAAAAGAAGTGAACATTTTAGATATATCGTGTTTATTGTTCAAAGTGTTTGTGATTAAGATGGGGATGTTATTAGTAGAATTCAAGTTGGATTATTGAAGTGGAGGAATGCATTGGGACTAATGTGTGATAGAAAAATAATGCTTAAACTAGAAGAAAAAATTAATAAAATGGTGGTGAAACTTGCAATGTCTTATGGCGCACAATGTTTTCCTATAAAGGAGCATCATGAAATTATGTTTTGCTGAGATAAGAATGCTCACGTGTATGAGTGGCTTTACACTTAAGAGTCAAAATGTGAAACAAATATATTTGTGAAAGGGTTGGAGATAGCCCTAGAGGCAGACAAGATTAGAGTGTTGCCTTAGATGGCTTGTTAACATTAACCGTCGACCATATGATGACCCAATTAGGGGAGTAGATGTTTTAGATTTGACTTTTTTTTAAAAAGGTAGATGTAGACTTAAAAACACTAGAGCATATTGTATAAATAATAATCTTAATTTTTTATATTTTAATGAAATTATGACACTCAACATGACACAATTGAGAAGGATTCATGTAGCCCAACCAGCTTAATGGAATGAAGGCTTGTTGTTGTATTAGAAATTGAGTGCTTCAGTGCAATTATTGATGTTTAAATCTTTCATAAAGCATCAAAATGATTTCCCCTCATTCAAAATTTTTAAGCATATAACTAGAAACTAAATTCAATTTGTAGAGAAAAATAAAATAAAAAAACTGCTTTTTGGGATTCAAACCCTAGTTTTTCTTTTCTCTTTTTCCTTTTTACTCTTTCATTTTTTTCATTCTTTTCAGCACTCTGTTCTGCTTGGCAAAAGGTATTATGGGAATGGAACTAGCATGACATGCTGGTGCTTTTCATTTAAGTTAATTTCGATGTATTATATGAATATTTTTGATCTTTTGAACTATCTTAATTATCTGTAAGAAGTATCAGCATCAGTCCTTACATGTGTGCTTTGGTGGATTTATGAAAATGCATGCACATTAATTCATGCGAACTGTATTTTTGATTAAAATAATAAGATAACTGATTTAATAAATCAAATTATATGTGTGTGTGTATATATATATATATATATATATACATATACATATTTAAAGGTAAAAAAAAATCTTTGATAAAAACAGAGGATACAAAGGTTTTAGTGAGTGGATACAAAGAGCCCACTCACAGGTATTACAAATGTATTCTCCAAAAATAAAACAAGAACTCCTAATCATGGTGGGTGTAATTGGTGAATAAATCACTTCCCCTTCCCCCCTTCCCCTGAATCTAAGGAAGGAGTCCAGCAACACACTAAGATGTTGGCTTCCGCCCGAAACAATCATATAATCATCTTGAGAGTTACTGAGATAAAACATTCCTTTTTTCTTCTTCCTAGATTTATAAACCTGTCAATCATCTGCCAAAGGTAGTTACGTGTGAATAAAAGGTGGATCTTCGATGAAGGTAAATTGCTGATCTGACTCAGCCTGCAACACACCTTGATCCTGACACTCCATAACTTGAGTACTGTCTTCTCTCGCAATAGGTGGTTCCAAGACAAAATTCATAGTATTTGTAATCTGAGGAAGAGCTGCCTCAACAACAATAAGCGGAAGCTGCTGGTCTGGTTGGTGAGGAGTAGCCATATAAGTCAAATTCTCGTTCATCAATTCTGTGTCTGCTATATTTTCCTCCACATGGATGATGTTGTTAGGACCTATCGATCTCAAATGTGGGTGAAACCTGAAGCATTTGGCAGGGGTGTTCGCTAACAGTTTACAGTGATTACAGTAGTAGGGTTTTTGTTCTGCTATAATTGACTGTCAATATTTATTGTGGGCAGTACCAAATCATATTTCAGCTACATTAGAGAGGGTGATATCTCTTTCAACAAGAATTCTTGTAACCGAAGGTATGGTTAGATTGAAGGTGGGTGTATCTAATTTCATAGGTTTCCTTAGAGCAGCTCTAATAGATTAGATGACTTGGTGGTTGAAGTAGTGCAACTTTAGGCCAGGTAGTTTAAACCAGATTGGAACTATAGGTGCTTCTTGATTAGGGTCAAATTCGGGAGACCATTTGAGCAATTTCATATATTTTCCTTCTATTTTCATAAACTTTTTGGAAAATATTTTGGCGTAGTCTTCTACTCTAGATAATGATATCACCACATGTCTCCCGTCAAAGAGGCCATCCTTCCAAAGTCTCAATAGTTTGAGATCTTCAAAAGCCTTTCGAATGATTTCCATTTTGGGATGTTCCGATTAGAACTTCTTAATGAGAGTGAATTTGAACTTGTGAACTAGGTTGGAAACTTCAACATCAAAGAAGAATAGAGCCAGTTTGCCACCGCGATGAAGAGTTCTTCGAGCGTGAAAGAACTGTGAGTCGTGAGTCGCAGAAGCCGCAGGAGGCGCAGCTGACATACGCACGACGAAGAAGCGACGCCGCACGACACTCCTTCGAGTCGAACGATGCGCGACGAGTCGACGCCGCACGACGCAGACGAAGCATGATGGAGAAGAGGAGATACGATGAAGAGAAAATCGACGATGAGATACCAGATTTCGTCATAATAGTGAAA
>NEWO01000091.1:200321-213713 GCA_003013225.1 Phalaenopsis aphrodite
CAGGGGCAGACACCAAATCCTGTCTTGTGGTGATTCCCTTCTCAGGTTGGTTGTCATGCGGTTTGTTAGGAGCGCGTTCAGGCACGTGGGGTGCACTAACATGTTTTTGCTTTTGACTATTGGTACTCAACTGTGGGTGCAATCTGAAACATTTCTCCTGCAGGTGTTCAAACATCTTGCAGTGCTTGCAGTAGTAAGATTTTTGTTCCATAATGATTTTTTGCCAATAACCATTGTGAGCAGAGCCAAACTAGACTTCTTCTACATCTGTTAGTAAAATATCTCTTTTAATCAAAATCTTTGCAATAGAGGGCCTTGGGAAATGAACTATGGTAAGTCTACCTATAAAGGTTTTCCAAGCATAGTCTCAATTGCATATAAGATAGGTAGGTCAAAAAATTGGAGTTTGAGTTCAGGTAATGAGAACTAGACAGGTGCAATTGGGGGTTCTTGACTGGGATTAAAATCAGGGGTCCATTTGAGCAATTTCATATGTTTGCCTCGATTGTGATGAATTTCTTTGAAAAAATTCTTGTGTAGTTTTCTTCTATACTTAGTTGTATCATAATAGGTCTTCTATCGAAATGACCCACCTACCAAACCTCAATTAGTTTGAAATCTTCAAAAACCTTCCTGATATTCTCCATCTTAGGACAACCTAATTGAAACCTTCCAATTAGAGTAAATTTGTATTTTTCTGCAGGAGTTGAAATTTCAGCGTCAGAGAATAATATTCTTAGTTTGCCCGCCATTTTTTTTACTTTCTTGATGAGATTGCAGTCTCCATATCCTGCAACAGAATCATGGTACATCTGCGGGAATATCAGACTATCTGCGAGGTGGAAATGAGAGCTGCATTTATGAACCACTGTAGCATAGGAAGGTTTGGCAGAGTTATCACAGGCGAGGGCGGCGACTTAAGAAAGCCTTGCGGCCATTACCGCGGCCAGTGCCAACAATAAACGCAAAGCTCGTAGACAACACACCGGCTCTGTCGCCGACAACACAGTTGTCGAGCCGGAGCAGGGCTTGTAGAAACAGGCTCGGTGTAAATGAGTGTTCAACTTCAAATAAAAAGCTGATGGGGGTATGGAGAGATTCAAAGTCAAACTTGTAAAAAATTTCACTCAAACCAATGAGATTAACTATTAGGAGACCTTTGCACCCGTTGCCAAATTTAACACTATTAGAGTCTCCATTTAGTAGAAGTTAACAAGGAATGAGGATTGCGTCAACTTGATGTGAAAAATGGCTTCCTAAATGGGGATGTGAAATACGTGTATATAGAGGTACCACCAGGACTTAGAGAATGATTTGAACAAACTACTATGCTAACTTAGAATGTCGAGCATGACTGGAAATGTTTGTTAAAACTATGAGATATACTAGGTATTATTAAAGTCAAGTTGATCATACTCCAATTGTAAAACACACTCATGAAAGTAAGATTGCTGCACTAATAGTCTATGTGGATCATATAATTCATACAGGTGATATTGAAAGAGAGATTTCCAACATCAAAGAAGTGCTTGCTACGAAGTATGAAATCAATGATCTAGGAATCATGAGATTATTTCTAGTTATGGAGATAACAAGATCCAAGAAGAGCATCGTTAGATTACAGAGGAAATACAAACTTGATCTACAAAAAGAAATCAAGATGATTTGATGTAAACCTGTTGATACTTCAATGGATCCCAACCACAAGTCAAGAAGTGGAGAAGAAAGTGTCTCTCTGGATAAGAGAATATATCAAATATTGGCAGGAAAACATATCTGCTTCTCGCGTATAAGGCAAGATATTGTATACTCTGTTAGTATTGTGAGCTAGCATATGAATAGCCCAATGAAGAGCATTTAGAGATGGTGTATATAATTTTGAGGTTTCTTAAGAAAACTATTTGTTATGGATTAATCTTTGAGAAAACCATGAAGAGAGAGGTGTAAGTCTTTATTGATATTAGTTGGGCTGAAGAATTCACCGACATAGGGTCTACCATAGGTTACTGCTTTTATGTATGGAGAAATCTTATGACATGGAGAAATAAGAAGCAAATTGTTGTTTCTAGAAATAGTGCAAAGTTAGAATATCACACCCTCGCCTTCAGAATCTGTGAAGGAATTTGGATTCAGAAATTGTTATACCTCCAATAGGCCTATGCAGATGATTTGTGATAGTCAAGCATCTATTAGCATTGTCAAGAATCTTATGCATCATGAAAAGGCCAAACATATTAAAGTTGATCGACACTTCATCTCTGAACGTTTAATAGAAGAATTATATAGCTAAACTATATCCCGACACACCAAGATGTTACTGTCTTCAACAAAACTCTTCCTTGAGCACTTTCTTAGAGTTCAATACCAAGCTTGGTCTCTATAATGTCTATGATCCAGCTTGAGGGGGAGTGGAAATCTGAGAAGATCTTATGAAGGATTTGATTGGGATAACTTAGGAAACCCTTGATTAGTTTATTTCCCTTTTTATTCTATGTTATTTTATTTTTATTTGAGAATTATTTCCTTCCTAATTTAGGTTAGATATATTGGGTAAGTTTGTAAATTAGAATAATACAATCAAAAGAGAATTATTCTTCTCCAAATTAGTTCTCTATAGTAACCCATAGCAGATCTCCTTTTACTACCAACTAATTTTGACTGCCTCACCAATGGCTTCCAATATTGAAAGCATAGGACGCACCATTCCAAATTATAGCTTTGAGAGTGATCGCTTTAGCTTTCTGTCGTTTATAATCCATACAAAATATGAATATGTTCTAATCTTTGAAACTAAACATGCTCTTTAAACTTTCGACAGATTGTTGACATTCATGAACCAAAAAATGGAGAGATAATTTGCCAAGAATAGGGATGAAAGATAATAATATCATGAAGGTTTCTATGATTCATGAACATGAATGTGTGATGAATAGCACATTCGGTGCAAAATGTCGTGCATTAACTCTGTATTTTTTATAACGAGTTATCCTTGACCTCTACAAAGTATACTAGAAGGATTGAACAAGGAATGAGACAAGCAAATGCCATCGCATTTTTTGGTACTTGTGGACCCTAACGGACAAATAAGGTGCTACATTGAAAAACAATTAAAGTTAAACCATTTATTTACCTATTCTTCTATAAATTATATCAACGGTACTTGTAACTTACGGCAACTTAAATTTCATATCAAATACTAAATAACCTATGTAGCAGTCCTAAGCCTATCAAATTTTCTTACTTTTCACCCGCTTGAAAGAATTTTTTCATATTACAATTATCATATGTAAAAAGCCCACCCCAAAGAACCCTATAATATGAAGATTCTCTATATGTTCTCTAACCAATAAAAATGGATGATGTGGATCCACTTAAAATTTAAATTTCATAGAAATGTCGAAATTGAAATATCTTTGACACACAATTTTTTTCATCATTGCATAATAAATCAATTTTAATTTTTTTTAGCTTTTTTATTTTGGAAGATATTACTATAAAAAAAATTAATATTTAGAAAATTGAATTTAATTATCATAAAATATAATATTTCTGCTTCAATATTCCAAGTTTTAGGGTTGAGTCATGATAGATGTCAGCAACATAGTTATGGGGCAATGATGCAAGTGCACAAGTGGGTAGGATGTGAGCAGGGGTGGAAGATGGATATACAAGTAGAAGGGGGTTACCAACGTGAGAGTAAGGGATTGTGCACATGGACAGTCGACATGCAAACTTGGGAGAAATGAAATCTGGGCCGGTGTAAGCGGGATGGCTAAGGATTAGCATTTCTCAAATACATATGAAACCACATAGAATTTTCGTTATGTAGCTTTAAATAAGAAAATGCCTATATACAGGCAAACAGAGTGAATAAAAAGGTAAGAAGAGATGAATTTCCTCAATTATAGGAAGATATACAGATAAATAGAAACATATCAATTGCTAAAAACTAACTAATATTCTCTACTCCCTACTGTTAACCTTACTCTTAATTAAATGTTTAAATTTATGCAATTGACTATTAAGTCATTTTCTGTTTATGAGACGAGGCGTAAGCTATGAGGTGATCTAAGGCCCGAGCCTCACAATTTAGAAGTTGTGTAGTCAAAATAAATAAATTAAAATTATATACTAGTGTCAAAACATAGAAATATTTGAAAGGGAGACGTTAATATCATGACATGAGAAAAAGTTACAAATTGTCCAAAATACTAAAGACAAAAATAAGTTTAACATAAAAAACACTCGCTGTTATTGCCCAACATAATAACACTTATAGATAAAAATAAATGATAAAATATAATTAAAATCCTTCGACATTCTCATTACTTATAAGGTGTTACTTTGAATCATTATCATAATATATAGATTTCTTTACCACCTCTTTTTTAGATGATATAAGTATTTTGATTTTCTATCAAAGAAATCAGCATTTAGACATTCTTATTGTAGCTGATTTGGTGTAACCATATTATTCTTATATATAAATATTTTATTATTTGATGACACATTAACACTGCTATTGCCTATCTCAAGCCCAGATGTGAAAAGTGGAGGGTTGCCTTAGGTAGTCGACAGACAACATAAAATTTGTTGAAAAAATCATGCATGAATCCTTTTGATCATTGTGTCAGTGCTAGGGCGTTCCTTGAAAACGAACCACTGTTTGACTTAAATGCAGTGAAAAGTGTGCAAGAGCCGCTACAACGGCGCCCGGGTGTAGTGTCAAATATGTAAGAGCTCCCATATTATGGACGGATGTGAGTAAATAAATTAGTCCATAAAACTAATGAAACTAATATTAGGATAGTATCTTGGAATATAAGCACTCTCAATGGTAAATTAATGAAATTAGTTGATATTATGATTCATAAAAAGATTAATATCTTATTTATTCGAGAAACTAAATGAGTTGGAGAAAAAACTAAGGAGATTGATAACTTAGGTTTTAAACTTTAGTATTCTGGTAAAAGTCATACTAGAAATGATGTAAGTGTAATTATAGATAAGAGTTTGAAAGATAATGTTATAAAAATTAATAGTGTTTGAGATATAATTATAGCCCTTAAGATTATCATTGATACTAACATTTTTAATATTGTAAGTGCTTATGATCCTCAAGTACGTTTAGATATAGGGTTTAAAGATAAATTCCAGAATGACTTTGAAGACTTAAATAAAAATTATACCTCTTGAGAAAAGAATTTTTATTGGAGGAGATTTAAATGGACATGTAGGTAGAGTGGTATTATGGAATTAGTTGATATTATGATTCATAGAAAGATTAATATCTTATATATTCGAGAAACTAAATGAGTTGGAGAAAAAACTAAGGAGATTGATAACTTAGGTTTTAAACTTTGGTATTCGGGTAAGAGTCACACGAAGAGATTGATTAATTAGGTGGATAAGTGGCTTTAGACTTAGAGACAAAGTGCAGAATGATTATATCCGTGATAGGGTTGGTTGGTGCAGCTCCTATGACGGACAAAATTAGAGAAAGCCGTCTTAGATGGTTTGTTCACATTAAGCGTCGACTATCTGATGATCCTATTAGGAGAGTAGATGTTTTAGATTTGACTTATGTTAAGAAAGGCAGAGGTAAACCTGGGAAGACTTGGGCTTATTGTATAAAAAAAATGATCTTAATTTATTAGAACTAAATGAAACTATGACACTAAATAGGATGCAATGGAGAAAAATGATTCATGTAGTCGACCCCACGTTGTGGGATTAAGGCTTTGTTGTTGTTGTTGTATGTACATCATATTTAATTTTAATTTTAATCAATTTTTTGGTTATTAACTAATCTATGCTTCACTGTTATTATTGAACACATGATTATATTTGTTGCAATTCATTACCTCTTGGTCTAAATTTGATTTACTAAATAGTTTTTATGTGCACATAGCATATGTATATTTATGTATTTGTATGCATATATGTATATAATATGTGGGGCCTCTAGTTAATAAAAACATTGTTTGACGTTTTTTGTGCGTTGAAGCAAAGGGGAAATCCATTGAATTGCATTATGTTTTGTACTTTGAAAAGATTGGTTTAGGTCCAAGTGTTTGGTAGTGAATGTCTTTGATACAACAACAAGCCTTTATCTCTCTAAATGGGGTCGGCTGCGTGAATCCTTTTTCTCTTTTGCATTCTATTCAGTGTCATACTTTCATTTAATTCTAGTAAATTGAGATCATTTTTTATACAATATGCCTAAATCTTTTTTGGTCTACCTCTGCCTTTCTAAACATAACTTGAATCTAGAATATCTACTCTTCTTACCGGATGATCAGATGGTTGACGGTTATTGCGACCAAACTATCTAAGATGACTCTTTAATTTTGTCCGCCACTGGAGCTACACCAACCCAATCACGAATATATTCATTTCTCATTTTGTCTCTAGGTGTCAAGCCACTCATCTGTCTAACCATTCTCGTCAAAGCAACACTTTGTTTTATGCTTTTTTTTAAAGGCCAACATTCTGCGCCATAGAGCATTGTAGGTCTCACCACATTTTATAAAGTTTTTCTTTCAGTCTAAGCGGTACTCTTTTATCACACAATAAGCCTGATGCATTTCTCCATTGAAACCAACTAACTTGAATTTTGCTAATAACATCCTCATCTATATTACCATCACTTTGAACAATAGTCCTGAGATATAAAAAACATTCACACCTTTTAATGTTTTGATCACCTATAGTTACAATTCTGCCACTAGAGCTACTGCTACTAAAGTAACATTCCATGTATTCATTTACTTCTACTCAAATGAAGGCCTTTAGACTCCAATGTTGACCTCCATAATTCAAGTTTCTCATGAACTTTTTCTCTAGTTTTATCAAGAAGGATATCATTTGCGAAAAACATACACCAAGGTATATCCTTCTGTAAGTGTCCAGTAAGAGCATCCATAACTAAAGCAAAAAGATATGGGCTTAAAGCCGATCCCTGATGTAATCCAACAGAAATAAGAAAATACTTGGTCAATTGTCCTATTAACACCTCTAGTATATATATATATATATACAAAGAAAAAGAGCTACTTATGGCTCCTTACATGTTGATTTAAAACAGGAAGTTACAAAATAAGTGGTCAGACCACCCATGACAAACCCAACACACCCTACAAAGTTAGTCTCAAGAAATTTGCTTACAAAAGGTGTAGGTATATATATAGCCCACTAAATGGTTGGCAAGGCAGATAGCCCAGTAAATGGCTATCATCTCAGATTCAAGTGCATCATAAGCACAAGATGGAGAGGAGAAGTAAAAAATACACTTTCCTTGAGAGTTTCTAACAATACCTCCAACACCAGAAGCCTCCTTAGAGAAACTACCATCAGTATTGGCCTTCAGCCACCCTAGAGGAGCGGGGGTCCAAAGGACCAAAGTTGGCTTGCAAAGCTTCATGTCTGTCCCATTAGACACCCAATTGTGGAAAACATTGGGAAAATTCTGGAATTTTATAATCTTTTGCAAAATGGAAGTACAATTAAAAACCACAGACTTTTCCATAGCTTTAATGTTGTTAAGCCTTACTTGGTTTCTACACATCCAGATGAACCAGGCTATAATACATGGAATGATTATCAACTTAGCTTCCAACCATTCCTTCCAACACCACAAAAAATTTTTCCAGCTGACTTTCAGAGTATTAATGTTGAGCTGAATTAAAAGTTCAGTCCAAATTCTTTGAGAGAAACTGCAAGTGAAGAATAGATGTTCCAAACTTCCTTCTGTCTCACTACACAGGCAACAGCATGAAGGTCCCCTAAGCCTTTTCATCTTCAAAATATCATAACTAGGTAGTAAAGATTGCCAAAGCCTCCAACAGAAAAAAGACATGGAAGGTGTTAACCACTTTCCCCAAGTAGTTTTCCCCCACAGGACAGGCTGCCACTGATAGAATTGTTGAAAAATGTAAGCTGAAAGTTTTTGTGAGGGTACTTGTCTAGTAATGATTCTATCTTTTTGTGCAGGGTTGATTTTTGTTTTCTTAACCCAATACATCTGTTCTTCATTTAAGATAGTAGACAACAGATTGCAATTCCATTGATTTTCAGTCCAAAATTCATTCACCTTTGTCACATAGTTGGAATTGGAGGTGCCACAAGATAACCTCTCCCCATTCCAAACCCATTTATCCAACCAAAAATTGATTTGCCCTTCTCCAAGCTCCCAAATAAATAAATCTTCAGCTTGATGTCCGACCTCCAGTAATTTAGTCCACAACATGGAATCACCTAATTTCTTCTTAGCCAAATTAGGATGTAATGCCCTGCAGTACTTCCCCTTCATAAACAGTGCCCATAGACTGCCTTGGGCTCTAAACTTAATCCATAGTTTACAAAGATTAATAAAACTTAGTTGCTGAAAATCCTTAAAGCCCAAACCACCTGCATGTAAAGGCTTACAAAGTTTTTGCCAAGCCAAACAATGAAACTGTTTCTTCTGTCCTGCCCACAGGAATTTATTAAAAATTCTGCCCAGCCTTATTTGAGTCCCCTTCTTCATGATGAACATTTGAAGAACATAGGAGGGGATGAAAGTTAATATACTTTTAAGTAAAGTGATCCTACCTCCATTAGATAGGAAGTAATTGGTCCAACATTGAAGCTATTTCTGAATTTGATCAATAACACCATTGAATTGAGTTTGCTTGGCTCTCCCTTTAATTAATTGGACTCCAAGATAATTGATTGGTAGAGAAGCCAGACTAAAGCCAGTGTGCTGTGCAATCCATTGCTTAATCTGTGGAAGAATGTGTGAGCTAGTAAAAATTTGACATTTTTGTTTGTTAAGATGCATACCAGATGTTCTTTGAAAGTGCTCAAGTCCTTGATTAAGAGACTTCACAACATTCTTAGTAGCCTTTGAGAAAATAATAATATCATCTCCATAGGACATGTGACTCACAACAATGTTGGATCTGTGCTGATAGGCCAAATGAGGAGAAGAGACAAATATTTGATTTAAAAGTCTAGAAAGATAATCCATAGCAAGAATAAAGATTGTTGGTGACAAAGGATCTCCTTGCTTAATTCCCCTAGAAGCAGTGAAGAAACCTTGGCTCTTGCCATTAATTAAGATAAAGTGGTTATTGCAAATAAGCCATCTTCTAATCAGATTGATAAAAGCCCCAGAGAAACCCCTAGCATTTAAAGTAGCCAAGATAAAATCCCAGTTAATTGTATCATATGCCTTTTGGATGTCTAATTTAAGAATGAGATTGCTGCCTCTACATTTTCTATCAAGATCCAGCAACAGCTCTTGAGCCAAGAGAATGTTATAAGTAATTTGCCTGCCTTTCACAAAAGCCACCTGATTATTGCTAATAAGCTGCTAAAGATGAGGTTGAAGCATGGTGCTAATTATCTTGCTGATTACTTTAGAAGTAACATTTGTTAGCCTGATAGGTCTGAAATCACCCCACCCAACCCTGCTGGAATTTTTGGGAATCAAAGTTATAGTGGAAGCAGTGAAGTACCTACAGGGATCAATACCTTCAAAGAAGCTTTGTACTGCAACAACAAACTCCTCACAGATGATATTCCAAGTAGCCTTATAAAACTTAACAGTGAAGCCATCAGGGCCAGCCACCTTATGGTCATCAATAGAATACTAAGAAGCTTTAATTTCTCCTTCCAAGGGGACATTATTTAGTTCCAAAGTGTGGACATATTCTTGACAATCAGAGAAGAGCTCAATATTAATCTGAGCTTTAGAAGATGACTGATCATTAAAAACATTTTGGAAGTAATGTACAGCATCTTGGAGGCAATAGCTTCAGCATCAGACAAACACTTACCAGAAAAATCATTGATAGATAAAATCATATTATTTTTCCTTCTGAAGTTAATGCAAGCATGGTAATAACTTGAGTTTCTATCTCCCTCAATAAATCTGGTAACAACAACCTTCTGCTTCAAAAAACTTTCAGAATAGTTAATTTGCATTAGAAACTCTTCAGTAGCTTTATGAAGGTCAACTTCAGAATTTAAACCCCTTCGAAAACTCTTTTCCATATTAATAACTTTACTTTGGGCATTAATCAGGTTTTCATGTATATTGCCAATAGTGTCCCAATTCCACTTCTTCAGATGTGCTGCCACCTTCTTTTGGAGTTTCCACAGATTATTCCAGGGATTAGCCTCTCCATCTGACCTCCATACCTTAGCAACCTCCTCAACAAATTGAGGATGTAGAGTCCACATATTTTGAAATCTGAAAGGAGCTCTATTGGGGCTTTCAACATTTTGAATTGAGCAAATAAGAGGCCTGTGGTCAGAACCAACCGGCCAGATGAGAAATGATAGTAAAAGGGAAGGTTTGAACCCATTTAGAATTACCTAGCATTCTATCAAGCCTTTCCCACATGAAACCCCTTCTCCAAGTGAAATCACGACCTTGATAACCCAAATCAAATAATTCAGCCTCAGAAAGGAAATCACTGAATCTATCACCACCTCTTCTTTCACTAGGAGAAGAAATACAATTTAAGTACCCCCCAAATCCAAAAGGAGTTAAAATATTGCCCAATTTGAGTTAAATCAGACCATAAAGTGGCTTGATTATTAGCAAGACTGCTTGCATAGATGAAGCTGGCATAGCCAACTTTAGCTCCAATATAGAATTAAATATGAATAAATTGGGAATGATTATGCAAAACTAACCACTGGAGTTCAGCTCTAGGAAAGAGCCAAATGTTATTATTAGAATTAGAGAAATGAGCAAATTTAGGGAATTTTTTTAGAATTTTGTGAGAATTTTTAGTAACCAAGGGTTCTAGAAAGGAAAAACACCACACTTTATGAACTCTCACAAGATTTATTAATGTCTTGAGAGAAAAGGGGTGAGCAATACCCCTAATATTCCAAACTAGGAACTTTATCATTGAGAAAAGGTCCTCCCTTTCCCCATAGTCCTAGGATGGTGATCCACAATTGCAATGGAGGGGCCATCCAAAGGCTGTTTAATATCAGACTTGACTTTATTTTTCCTATTACTTCTCTGAACTTGCCAATCTTCAGTTAAAACATCTGTCAAACTGTTAATTGTATGGTCATCAATCCTAGTTGGGTTAATGCATAGTAAGCTGTCATCTTGTAATGCAGTTCCTCTCAAATTATTGTTAATGCAGATATCTTCTTCCTGATCCCCAGCTTTACCATTGGACACAATCCCAATAGTATTATTAAAATCAACAACAACAGCATCAGCTCTTCTTGCCCCTTCTTTGTCAGCTGTCTCTGCAGGCCTAAAAGTAGTAACTTTATCCACAGAAGTTTTCCTTTTAGCTGGAGGATGAAGTCTATAACACTTCTNAATCCAAAAGGAGTTAACAGATTGCCCAATTTGAGTTAAATCAGACCATAAATTGGCTTGATTATGAGCAAGACTGCTGGCATAGATGAAGGTGGCATATCCAACTTGAGCTCCAATATAGAATTGAATATGAATAAATTGGGAATGATTATGCAAAACTGACCACTGGAGTTCAGCTCTAGCAAAGAGCCAAATCTTATTATTAGAATTAGAGAAATGAGCAAATTTAGGGAATTTTTTTTTAAAATTTTGTGGGAATTTTTAGTAACCAAGGGTTCTAGAATGGCAAAACACCAGACTTTATGAACTCTTATATGATTTATTAATCTCTTGAGAGAAGAGGGGTGAACAATACCCCTAATATTCAAATCTAAGAACTTTATCATTGGGAAAAGGTCCTCCCTTTCCCCCTAGTTCTAGGATGGTGATCCACCATTGGAGTGGAGGGGCCATCCAAAGGCTGTTTAATATCAGACTTGCCTTTCTTTTTCTTATTACTTCTCTGAACTTGCCAATCTTCAGTTAAAACATCAGTCAAACTGTTAATTGTATGGTCATCAATCCTAGTTGGGTTAATGCTTAGAAAGCTGTCATCTTGTATTGCAGCTCCTCTCAAATTATTGTTAATGCAGATATCTTCCTCTTCCTCCCCAGGTTTACCATTGGGCACAGTCCCAATAGTATTTTCAGCATCAACAACAACAACATCTGCTCTTCCTGCCCCTTCTTTTTCAGCTGTCTCTGCAGGCCTAGAAGTAGTAACTTTATCCACAGAAGATTTCCTTTTAGATGGAGGATGCAATCTATAGTACTTCTCCAAATTATGTCCAAACATTTTACAATGTTGACAATATACAGGTTTTTGCTCCACCACAATCTTCTGCTAGAACCCTTCTTCTGCAGTTCCAATCCACACCCTTTCAATATCTAGTAAGGTAATGTCCCTCTCCACCAAGACTCTAGCACCAGCTGGTCTAGCCAAATTATAAGTAGGAGCATCAATTTTCAGAGGACAACCAAGCACTCTATTGATGTTAAAAAGCACATTTTGATGGTAATACTGAATAGGATGGTTAGGGAATTTGAGCCACATTGGAACAACAGGAGGTTCCTTTGTAGGATCAAACCCAGGTCTCCACTTCATCAATTTCATTGGATCTCCATTAATGATCAAGGTTTGTTTAGCAAATACTCTTGCATAATCTTCTTCATTGAATAAAGAGATTAACTGGTGTCTGCCATCTACTAATCCCAGCCTTCATGCTCCTGTAAGTTTCAAATCCTCAAAAAACTTCCTTACAAAATCCATATTTGGATGACCATATTGAAATTTACCGATTAGAGTAAACTTAATAGTTTCATTAAGATCATTAATTTCCCATGGAGAGAAGATAATGGCAGGTTCCAAAAGGGCAAAGCCCCCTCCCAACAACAACATCATGAAGACATTGTGGGAAAACCAAATGATCAAAGGGTTTAGGCACTTCAAAACAATTTCCAACAACTTCAGCAAAAGTTGCCTTGGTCCATTGGGCATTGGTTTCAACATCAATGGGGTAAGCCATTTAAAGCACCAGTCAAAACAAAAAGGGAAAACCAGGAGCTGGAAAAAACCCAACCAGCTAAAGGACCAGAGCTCAGTTAAGGGGAAAACAACAGCAGAAACCCCATGAATCAAGTAGAGTAGGAAATAGAGAAATCCAACAAAAAGTCAATACAGACAGAGCCAATCCAGTGCCAAAAACCCCCAAGCTGGTGAAGCAGAAAACAGCCAGCTGCTCCAGCAAGGCAATAGAACAGTAACAAAAGTTCAAAAGAAGGCTTCCCGGGCAAAACCCAAACAACCTTCACAACCCATAAGAACACCTTAAAAGAAAACTAGCTCCTCCACCCAACTCGACAGCATCTCCGAGACGATCCATCACTGCCAAAACCCTAGCAGAGCAAAGCTAGGTCCACCCGCCACCATCTTGATATATATATATATATATATATATATATATATATATATATATATATATATATATATATATATATATATATATATATATATA